>KV751388.1:715194-747882 GCA_001698575.1 Mola mola | reverse complement strand
TGATATAAACTATTATTTAACAAGTATGTATGACTTCACAAGTCCTTAATGCAGCTTTTTGGATGTACTGTTTTTCTACCTGGTACAACAGGAATAAAGATAATTATACCCTTTGCTTGTTGGGTGAACTTCTCTGGCAATAAACTTTCAAAAATATTTAATTTTTGGAGTTTCCCTTACTACTTACTAAGCAGTGTAATGTGCCTGAAGTAGATAAGTAGAAAAAACTTTTTTTTTTCTGAGTTGACATTTCTGACCTGAAGCAGTTAAGTTGTACACAAGTGAGGAATGAGGAAAATATCGATCATGTTCTCAAAAATGTGAACACATTTTAAGCTTAAGATTCTTTGTCAGACAGGTGGTTTTGCAGTTTTCATTCTAAGGTCCTTTGTTTGATCTTCACCTGCTTTGTCTGCTAGACAGTGAAAGACTACTACATGAGGATAAATCCAAGTTTGTGGATGACTGTGTTGTGTCCAGACTCTGATGTCTGGATATGCAGCCATGTGATGTTCTTAGTGGCAGAGTATTTGTCCAGGTGGCCCATAGTGAAATATCAGTGTAGGTGAAGGTTTGTAAATCAAACAAAATGATTGGTCTGAGTTGGTGATAGGTGGATAATGTATATCTTCATACAGTTTGGGGTGATGTCAGAGTTGATCTGCATGTCATTAGCGTCAATTAAGCACATTGGCTTTTCTTTTTTGCCCCAAAGTTATACTTCAAGAGGTCCTGCAATCACCAGAGGTCACAGTTGCACATAAATGTGTCTTCATTAAAACATTTGGTCTTTTCACTGTTATACTAAAGAGGCTCAGTAACATATCTTGTGCAATAGTGCACCATATCTGGTTGCTAAACCAAAGAAGAAACTTGCAAACTGCAGAAGTGAGGGACATCTTTTAACTTGAAAATAAGAAAAATGCATGTTCAACAGTTTTTTTTGTCTAAAATGTTGCTTTGCTGAAAAAAAAAACACACTAACTTTAAATTGATGATAGAAAAAGAATGAATGAAGACTGGCTGGCAATATCTTCAACCGAGCTCTGTTGGCGTATGAATGGTTTCCTAACTCCCAACTTAGATGATACTACCCTTCTACTCATGTGAACTGGCGAATGTTACAAATGTTTTAAAATGCTATGAGAAGTTTAATAGACTTGAAAGGTGCTATATAAGTGCAAGTCCATATACCACATTTTCATCTGTGATCATTTTAAGCAAACTCTGAGTTGGAGCTGTGGAGAGATATTCCAAGTACGTTTGTCAGTGAGATAAATGACTAAATGTCTTTCCGTTATCATAATCATCATTGCTTCATTGACTCTTCAGAGTTCTTCCTCACTGACAAATTTGGAGGCTTTTTCAAAGATCACAGGAGCTTGTCAGCTTATAGTATTAATCCAACCAATTAATGTCTGTGCAAATTGTTAATACAGAATGAAAGAATAGTCAGTTTTACATCTCATATCTCATATCAGGACACACAGCTTGTCTCATAAGCAACTGTCAGTACAAAGGCTCAGAGGACGTTAAGTTTAACTTCTTTGTCACTCCTTTGTGTTCCATGGGGAACCTCCGAGCAGTGAGGACATCCCAGATTCCAGCACTGAGCACAAATCAAAGTGGCGTGAAGTCTTTCTAGTGTATGAGTCCATGTTCACCTCTAGAAAATGGTCTTTCCCTTGTGGAAACCCTATTAATTTTCCCCTTCGCTTCAATGCTCTGAGGTCTCATAAGGACATTCCATCAGTGTAGTTTGGTTCACAGTCTTGAACTGAGATGGATGTAACAATGGGATGATGGAAATGGATTCTGACAATCAAAGCAGCCTGTGAAAACATGTAACTCATTCTGTCACAGCTAATCACTGAAGCATTTTCATGCTGCATTTTATGTTTTATCTCTTTATCATTCTGATAGCTTTGGAGTCACGCCCTTGGCAGGTCTGTCTTTTAGAGGATGACATTTCATTTCCTGGTTTTTATTTCAATGGAACTCTTTACTCAACAAGCAGTAGTAGCAGTAGTTATGAATAAATAGTAAAGAAAATAAAAATATCTAGATTGACAAAGAAGTCAGGAATAAAAATTGAGATTTTCAGAAATCCATGGTTAATTTTATGTACCTTGCCAAAATATAAACATGTCAACACATCAAAGTGTAACACCAGAGGAAATTGTAAAGTCACCAAAATTATCCAACTAATAAGAATAATTCTGGTTAATTACAACTTAGATCTGTTTTATTTTGTCAATCAGTAATAAAAACATTCCATTATCTAGAAATTTCATACGATGATGTGTCTTTTTTTTGTTTGGTCCATGGGTCCTTTTCAGGAGCAAATGTTTATAGTTGTGTCATTTGTGTCCAAGGAACATGTGGAACAGTTTTGGGCCTACACGCAGACTGGGCAGGCAGGGAGAGTGAGGTAAAAAGATTTCCCAAAGCAATGGGGAAATTTACAATTTTACAATGTTTTTTTTTTTTTGTATAAGCATGCAGGCATAGACACACAACTGGACAAACACATACATTGCTGTCAGGGTCCAGTAGTTTAAATGTCTGTTTGTTTAGGGTCATTCTGTGTTTCCTGTTGTATTTTGAAATTTTGGTTTTGTCTTAATTCCCATGTCCTGTAAAGTTTTCTTCCCGCATGTGTGTGTGATTACTTCCCCTCCCTAATGTGTTTCACCTGTATCACATTGTTTACCTCCTCCTTGTGTATTTAAGCTGTGTGTTCCTTTCCTCCTGTGCCAGATTGTCTCTTCTGTTTCCTAAGAGCAGTCCAGTGTTATATCCTTCGTGAGTTTCCTCGTGTATGATCCTGTTCATTTTTTGGTTCCTGAGTTTGCCTGTTTCCTTGAACTATACCATGCTTGTTAGTCAGATCTCCTGGTGTCTAACAATTTTCCAATTAAACAACTTTGATTAAAAACTTCCCATTGTGTCTCTGCATAGTGAATCCTCCACAGTCTGTACCTGATAGTACGATATGGCCAGCGATGGTTACAACAGTCTGACCCAGTTTGCTCAGCCTTGTAAGCTCAAGGAGCACGCCTTCACTGGCAAGAGGAGCAACTGGAGTTAGTTCGCTAGGAAATGTTTCAAGAAACAATGCAGTGAAACTATGAGTGAGTCAAACCAAATTACCTGGCACATCCAAGAGACTATTAAGTAAAGTAATGCTCCAATCTGATTATGATTCCCTAGTCTTCCAAGCACTAGTATATTCCGGAGCAGACACAAATTCAATGGGCTTCCAAATGGCCAAAAGACTTAAGTTGCATCAGGAAGAGCTTCCTCAAGCTCTTTCTGCATCAGCCTTGGATGGAAGATTAATGTTTAAGGTAATTCGCCAAACGTCCCCAGTAGTGTTGGTTTTTGATAACAGTCATCGGGAAGTAATAAGTTTTCTTCTTTACAAATCTGTCCACCACTCACTCGTCCTAGGCTGCTCATGGCTGCTAAAACACAACCCCCAAGATCGACAAGGAAGGAGCACCACTCAGACCCATTCTCAGCAGCATCAATTCGGTGACCTACAACATCGCCAAACACCTCTCCGGTATCTTGTCTACTCTGGTGGGGAACACACCACGCCACATCCAAAACTCCATAGATTTCACAAAGAAGATACAGAACCTCACTCTGCCACTTGATGAAACCATGGTCTCCTTTGATGTTACTTTTCACTTGCATACCCACCAGTGAGGCAGTAGAGACTACAGAAAACGTCTACAACAAGACAGCTCTCTATACACCAGAACTAACTTCAACCCTGACCAAATTTGCAACCTTCTGCACCTTTGCCTTGCCACGACATACTTCAAATACAATGACGCTTTTACAGACAAAAACACGGCTGTGCCATGGGTTCTCCAGTGTCGCCTGTCGTGGCCAACCTCTACATGGAGGAGGTGGAGGAGAGGGCTCTGAACTCCTTCACAGGAACAATTCCCAGCCACTGGTTCAGATATGTGGATGACACATGGGTCAAAATCAAAACTCAAGAATTGGAGGCTTTCACTCGAGACATAAATGCGGTGGACAAGAACATCAAGTTCACCAGTGATGATACGAGGGATAACAGTTTGCCCTTCCTGGATTGTGCGGTGTCTCTTGGTAAGGATGGTAACCTCAGCATCGAGGTCTACAGGAAGCCCACACACACACAGACCAGCACCTCTGGTTTGACTCCCACCACCCACTGGAGCACAAACTGGGGGTAATCCGGACACTACAAGACTCTGCCCAGAAGGTTCCCTCAAGCACAGAGGGAAAACAAAAGGAATGGACACACATCAAAACAGCGCTCCAGACATGCGGTTACCCTAAGTGGACCTTTGTCAAATCGTCCAAAAATATGCCAAAAAAAGTACCACCCGAGGCAGAAAGTGAAAAACGGAAGACCGTGGTTATTCCATATGTGGCAGGTCTATCAGAAAAATTCAGAAGAATCTTCCAAAAACACAAAATTCGAGTTAACTTCAAACCAGGCCAGACTTTAAGACAGAGACTGGTCCACCCCAAGGATAAAACAACCAGACATAAGCTCAGTAATGTTGTATATGCTGTTCAATGCACAGAGGAGTGCTCTGACCTTTATATAGGGGAAACCAAACAGCCCCTCCACAGACGCATAGCACAACACAGGAGAGCCACCTCATCGGGACAGGACTCAGCTGTACATCTGCATCTTAAGGAGAAAGGTCCCTCCTTTGATGACTCCAATGTCCACGTTCCTGGACAGAGAAGACAGATGGTTTGAAAGAGGAGTAAAAGAGGCCATCTATGTCCACTTGGAGAAACCTTCTCTAAACAGAGGTGGTGGACTAAGACACCACTTGTCTGCAACCTACAATGCTGTCTTGGGAGCCCTCCCCAGGCGGTTTAACCCTCATACACACCTGGGGCCATGTGATCCCAAGGTGTCACATGAAACCAGGGGTGAGGGGCAACCGCTCTCGAGTGATTCACACCTGGGCTCATGCCCAGCCAGAGCATACCCCCCCAAGGCTGGGTGTTTTCACCATGTCCTCATTTGTGGTGATTGCCACCACCCACTCTGGGTTAAATGCCTGGGTTTCCCGCACTTTCCCAACAAAATGAATAAAGTGTGTTTGAAAAACAGCAAAATCCATGTAAACTAATGATGAGCTTATCCAGTAATGGGATTTGGTATAATATTACTAGTCAATAGGGATCATTTCAGATGCTGCCCTTTTCTGTCACATATTTGAGGAGAGTGAGATAAGCTAAGCAGACTGAACAGAAACCCTGCAGCCTCCGGGACTAACCTTGTGGAACACTTCATCTCTTGCTGAATGTTTCTGATGCTGAACATAATCCAACAGCAACAATGACTTCAAATGCCATGTCTGTATTGTGGTGTTTTTACTCAAATGTATTTACCTGCATATCACTATGGAAATCATGAGCGAGGAGAAAAATCAACTTAATTCTAAAGTGAAATGGAGAAAATTCACAAAGAAAATGTAAAAGTGCAATTGGTTTATTTCTGCTAAGCATAGATAAGACTGATAATAACGTCATGTGTATTCACAATCATACTAATGTCATTTTGATCTAACCTTGATTGATTTGGTTTTTTGTTGTGTTTATTTTATGGAAATGAAGAGGGGAGAATAAGTATGATTTGCAAAATCAGGAAGATTGAATATATTCAATCGATCTCTTGTAACAGATTTTGTGGCCCTGTCTTTTAAAGTAGCTGTAATTAAACCGCTCCTAAAAAAAACCTACCCAGGATCCAGAAGTTCTAGCCAACTATAAACCAATATCCAACATCCCCTTTCTTTCAAAGATTCTAGAGAAAGCAATAGCTAATCAACTATGTGGCTTTCTTCAGGATAATAGTCTATTTGAGGACTCCCAGTCAAGTTTCAGAAAGCATCACAGCACAGAAACAGCACTGGTAAGTTACAAGTGACCTCCTCACTGCTTCTGATGAGGAACTTATCTCTGTACTTGTCTTATTAGATCGTAGTGTGGCTTTTGGCACTATTAATTATCACATCCTACTACAGAGGATGGAACACCAAATTACCATTAAAGGATCTGCTTTAAGATGGTTTAAGTCCTACTTATCTGATAGATACAATTTTGTTCATGTTAATGACAAATGACCCAGATATGACAATGTTAGTCACAGAGTCCCAAAAGTTTCTGTGCTTGGACCAAGACTATTCACTCTATACATGCTTCCTTTAGGTAATATTATTAGAACGCAACACATATATAGTCATTGCTATGCAGATGACCCACAATTATACTTATCAATGAAGCAGGATGACAACCATCAGTTAGCTAAACTCCAGACTTGTCTTAAGGACATTAAAAACTGGACGTCTCATAACTTTTTATTGTTAAACTATGTCAAAACTGAAGTAATCGTGCTGGGCCCTAAACACATTAAAGACTCGTTATCCAACAACATAGGTAATATGGATGGCATTGCCTTGGACTCTAGCACCACTGTCTTATAATTCAAACGAAAAACAGATTTCAAGGACGAACTTCTTTCATCTCCGTAACATTGCTAAACTCCGGCACATACTGTACCTCAACAAGATTTAAAAAAATTAGTTAAGGCATTTGTTACTTCCAGGCTGGATTACTGTAACTCTCTATTTTCAGGCTGCTCTAATATGATTTTAAAGACTCTTCAACTAATCCAATATGCAGGAGCTCATGCACTTCCCCTATTTCTGGCTTCTCTGCACTAGCTCCCTATTAAATTCAGAATAGAATTTAAAATCATTGTCCCCACCTACAAAACTATTCATGGTCAGGCACCATCTTATGGTAAAGGGCTCACAGTACCCTGTCCCCCATTCAGAACCTTACGTTCCCAGGATGCAGGATAATTGGTGATCCCATGAATCTCCAAAAGTAGATTGGGAGGTAGAGCCTTCACCTACCAAGCTCCTCTCCTGTGGAACTATCTTCCAGTCTCAGTACGGGAGGCAGACACACTCTGATTTTAAGAGTAGGCCTAACACTTTCCTTTTTGATAAAGCTTATAGTTAGGGCTGGCCTATCTAGCCCTTAGTTATGCTGCCATAGGCTTAGGTTGCTGGGGGAACACTCAGTGCACATGTTGCACTGAGCTCTTTTCTCTGTCCCCTCTGACTCTGATTCCATCTCTGCTTCTCTAAATGTCCATACCTTAACAAAACACTATACTAACTTTACTTCTTCGCCAGAGTCTTTGTGCTTTATCATACTTTCTAAGTCGCAGTGGCAGCTGTTGCTGTGGTCCTGCCTGACGCCTATGGCTCAAATTAGGACAGGAGATCCTGTGACTTGGATCGTACGCTGGATTGCCCAGCCTAGGCCATGGATTACAATGACTCCCGGACGAACATACTATACCCATACTATATCTGGATTTATATACTCATATGAACTCAAACTTTCTTAGTAAAGGGTTATTGTCATGTTGTTGTGTTCTGTACAAGTGACATTTATTGCACGTCTGTCCATACTAGGAAGAAGGATCCTTCCTCTGTGGTTCTTCCTGAGGCTTCTTATTTTCTCCCTGTTTAGGGCTTTTTAAGTTTTTCCTCACCCGATTCGAGGGTCTAAGGGCAGAGGGTGTCACATCTGTACAGTTTGTCAAAGCCTAGTGAGATGATGTGTAAATTGTGATTTTTGGGCTATACAAATAAAATTTGATTTGATTTGATCTGATTTGATTTGATTTGATTTGAGAATAAATATGAACAGAATATTAAGTATAATGGCAATCTGGCTCAGGGTTACAATTCCGAAGCATGAAAGTGTTTCAGCTTGAACCAAAGTGTTGGAGGGAGTGACAGAAAACTGATAAAAATTTATCCAACAAGGAAAATGAATGTCTGTATGAAATATCATGACATTCAGTTCAAGAGTTGTTGATATGTTTCACTTAAATTCCAAATACATTAGGGTTCAGTGTCTGGGACTTCTGAGGAAAAGATATTTCAGTTAGGAGAGACAAGTGAGTGATTCACAGATAATATAAGACAGACTTACTGACGTGTTCACCGTAGCACTCCAGTATTATGTCTTGTGACGGACAATTGATATATATTGCTCACTGTTCATCTTCTCTCTATGGCGATCTTGTTACAGCAAGAATCCATAGGTATCCATAACACAACAAAATAGTATTAGAGTGGAGCGGTCAAAATCCTGCTCCTGCTTACAGCATTTATGCTCTCAGGACTTCTGAGAGAGTGTAACTCCTATTTCATTTTCAACTGTTAGCTGGCCAGGCCTCCCAGAGCTGTCCCTGTGCTTTTGTGGGCCAATCACACAGTCAGTTAGATCCTGACGTTAACCTGACATGACCTACGTCCATGATTGGGCATTTTAGCAAGTTTTGACCAGTCATAAAATGGAACTGCTCAGATTTCATAGTCATCAGGTACATTTTCAGAGTGCTCCAGCAAACACCTTTAGACTGAGGACGTGTTTGTGATTAAAGCGCTTCAGTCTTTGTGTTCTTTTACAACATGTGCTCCTGTGAAGCAGGTCAGGCTCACGTCCACATTGTCAGTCCAATTAATGAAGCATGGCTGTGTATATATTTATGATGCAGTAAAGATCTCCAAGGGAGAGAATCTAAACACAATGAAACAAGAGGTGTGTTGGAACGCCCCAGCACATACTTCTAACCTACTGCTAAACCAGGACTGCGTGCACACAAACACACAGCAGGGAGCACATACAGGTGGGCTGACTGAGTCTCACTCCAAGGTCTTCCTAGAAATGAGAAAATCGTGAAACACTGTGCTCAGTTCCTGTAAGTTTAGTGGGTTAGTGATTAACACATAGTGTAACATCCATCAAATGTAACACTGGCTGGACAATTAAACTACCAAAACTCATCTTGGAATGAAATGTCGTTGATTTATGCTCCACACCTAAATCCATACGCCAAAACCAACATTTTGTTGATTTTGATGTTGTAAACTTTAAGATCAGATAATAAGCTCTCTAAGGTGGTGTCCTTATGTCTAAATATGCTCTGTATCAAAGTAATAACACCCTCACCGTCCATGTTGAAGACATGGCTCATTACTGGCTCTGTTTCCAGAGACCCTCTGGCTAACAGCATGTTTCACACGAGTTTTCATACGATTTTGATTGAAGTGTAGCAACAGTATTTGTATATTTGAGGACTTGCTTGCTGTGAGGTGACTGCAGCACTGTATTAAGATGGACAACATGACCTCTCCCTAAAAGTGAGGCCAAAGTATCTCAATTGCCCCTGGTGGCTGGATCCGGTATAGGTCATATGCCCGCCCTCTCCATTATTTCATGACTGGGGTCTAACTAAAGTGCACATCAAATACATTTTTTTTCCTAAAGATGGTGTGTGTTATTTTAGGTAGTTAGGTAGTGTTCTTCCCCTCCTGGAACCGCCACCTTACCGTGGTGGAGGGGTTTGGGTGCCCTAATGATCCTAGGAGCTATGTTGTCGGGGGCTGTTTGCCCCTGGTAGGGTCACCCAAGGCAAATTGGTCTTAGGTGAGGGGCCAGACAAAGTGCGGTTCAAAGACTTCTATGATGGTGAATAATAACAAGGACTTGTGTACCCTGCCCGGAGGGATACCGGGACCCCGCCCTGGAGCCAGGCCTGGGGAAGGGGTCCGTAGGCGAGCGCCTGGTGGCCGGGCCTTTTTCCATGGGGTCCGGTCGGGCTCAGCCCGAAAAGGAAACATGGGCCCGCCCTCATGTGGGCCCCCCACCCACAGGAGGAACCATAGAGGTCCGGGGCTATGTGGATCGGGTGGCAGTCAAAGGCAGGGGCCTTGGCGGTCCGATCCCCGGTTGCTGAAGCTGGCTATCGGAACATGGAATGTTACCTCTCTGATGGGGAAGGAACCTGAGCTTGTGCGTGAGGTTGAGAGATACCGGCTAGATATAGTCGGCCTAACCTCAACGCACAGTTCGGGTTCTGGAACCAGTCTTCTTGAGAGGGGTTGGACTCTGTTCTATGCTGGAGTTGTCCCAGGTGGGAGGCGGAGAGCAGGCGTGGGCTTATTAATAGCTCCCCGGCTCTCAGCCAATGTGTTGGAGTTTACCCCCGTGGACGAAAGGGTTGCTTCCCTGCGCCTTCGGGTTGGGGAACGGGACCTGACTGTGGTTTGTGCCTATGCGCCAAATAGCAGTTCAGAGTACCCACCCTTTTTGGAGTCCTTGGAAAAGGTACTGGAGAGTGCCCCTACTGGGGACTCCATCGTCCTACTGGGAGACTTCAACGCTCATGTGGGCAATGACAGCGAGACCTGGAGGGGTGTGATTGGGAGGAACGGACTGCCCGATCTGAACCCGAGTGGTGTTCAGTTATTGGATTTCTGTGCTAGTCACAGTTTGTCCATAACTAACACCATGTTCAGCCATAAGAGTGTCCATAAGTGCACTTGGCACCAGGACACCCTAGGTCGACAGTCAATGATTGACTTTGTAGTCGTATCATCTGATCTGCGACCGTATGTGCTGGACACTCGGGTAAAGAGAGGAGCAGAGCTGTCAACTGATCACCACCTGGTGGTGAGTTGGATCAGGTGGCGGGGGAAGAAGCCGGACAGACCAGGTAGGCCCAAGCGAATAGTGAGGGTCTGCTGGGAACGTCTGGCTGAGGACCCTGTGAAAATGGTCTTCAACTCCCACCTCCGGAGGAGCTTCAACCACATCCCGGAGGTAGTGGGGAGCATGGAGTCTGAGTGGGCCATGTTCCGCGCTGCCATTGTCGAGGCGGCTGCTCGAAGCTGTGGTAGCAAGGTCGCTGGTGCTAGTCGTGGCGGTAATCCCAGGACCCGCTGGTGGACACCAGAGGTGAAAGGGGCCGTCAAGCTGAAGAAGGAGACTTACAGGTCATGGTTGGCCTGTGGGACTCCCGAGGCAGCAGACAGCTACCGGCAGGCCAAGCGATCTGCGGCTCGGGTGGTCACTGAGGCAAAAACCCGGGTGTGGGAGGAGTTTGGTGAGGCCATGGAACAAGACTTCCAGTCGGCGCCGAAGAAATTCTGGCAAACTGTTCGGCGACTCAGGAGGGGAAAGCGGAACCCCGTCCACACGGTCTTCGGTGTGGGAGGGGAGTTGCTGACCTCAACTGAGTCTATAGTTCGGCGGTGGAAGGAATACTTCGAAGATCTCCTCAATCCCACCAACACGCATTCTGAAGAAGAGGCAGAGCCGGAGGACTTTGGGCTGGGCCCTCCCATCACTGGGGTCGAGGTCGCCGGGGCTGTCAAACAACTCCGCAGCGGCAGCGCCCCGGGGGTTGATGAGATCCGTCCCGAGCTCCTGAAGGCTCTGGATGTTGTAGGGCTGTCATGGTTGACACGCCTCTGCAACATTGCGTGGACATCGGGGACTGTGCCTTTGGAGTGGCAGACAGGTGTGGTTGTCCCCCTTTTCAAGAAGGGGGACCAGAGGGTGTGTTCCAACTACCGGGGAATCACACTCCTCAGCCTCCCTGGGAAGGTCTACTCCAGGGTGCTGGAGAGGAGAGTGCGGCTGCTAGTTGAACCTCGGATTCAAGAGGAGCAATGTGGTTTTCGTCCTGGCCGTGGAACACTGGACCAGCTCTATACCCTCACGAGGGTACTGGAGGGGGCATGGGAGTTTGCCCAACCAGTCCACATGTGTTTTGTGGATCTGGAGAAGGCTTATGACCGTGTCCCCCAAGGTATCCTGTGGGGGGTGCTCCGGGAGTATGGGGTAGATGGCCTTTTGTTACGGGCTATTCAATCTCTGTATTGTCGGAGTCAGAGCTTGGTTCGCATTGCCGGCAGTAAGTCAGACCCGTTCCCAGTCAGGGTTGGTCTCCGCCAAGGCTGTCCTTTGTCACCGGTTCTGTTCATAATTTTTATGGACAGAATTTCTAGGCGCAGCCAAGCGGCGGAGGGAGTCGGGTTCGGTGGCCTCCGGATTCCGTCTCTGCTATTTGCAGATGACGTGGTCCTGTTGGCCTCATCGAACAGTGACCTCCAGCTCTCACTGGGACGGTTTGCAGCTGAGTGTCAAGCGGCGGGGATGAGAATCAGCACCTCTAAATCTGAGGCCATGGTTCTTAGCCGGAAAAGGGTGGATTGCCCACTCTGGGTCGGGGGAGAGTCGCTTCCCCAAGTGGAGGAGTTCAAGTATCTCGGGGTCTTGTTCACGAGTGAGGGGAAAATGGAGCGGGAGATTGACAGACGGATTGGAGCAGCGTCGGCAGTGATGCGGACGCTGAAGCGGTCCGTTGTGGTGAAGAGAGAGCTGAGCCAGAAGGCAAAGCTTTCAATTTACAGGTCAATCTACGTCCCAACTCTCACCTATGGTCATGAGCTCTGGGTAGTGACCGAAAGAATGAGATCGCGAATACAAGCGGCCGAAATGAGCTTCCTTCGCAGGGTGGCTGGGCTCAGCCTTAGAGATAGGGTGAGGAGCACGGACATCCGGGAGGAGCTCAGAGTAGAGCCGCTGCTCCTCCGCGTTGAGAGGAGCCAGTTGAGGTGGTTCGGGCATCTGGTCAGGATGCCTCCTGGACGTCTCCCTGGGGAGGTGTTTCGGGCATGCCCATCCGGGAGGAGACCCCGGGGCAGACCAAGGACACGCTGGAGAGATTACATCTCTCGGCTGGCTTGGGAACGTCTTGGTGTCCCCCCGAAGGAGTTGGTGGAAGTGGCCGGGGAGAGGAGCGTCTGGATCTCCCTGCTCAGGCTGTTACCCCCGCGACCCGGACCCGGATAAGCGGCAGAAAACGAAACGAAACGAAAGGTAGTGTTCCTATTTCTGATCAATTCCGTTTTGACTAATTATTAGATATTTAAACAGGGCTATACCTTGAATGGGTAGACATGTGCATGGGCGGGAAGTCGTTGATATATAGTAATATGATCCACTCAGCCCTGAAACTATGTTAGCTTCTTAGACTTATGAAAACGAAACGAAAGGTAGTGTTCCTATTTCTGATCAATTCCGTTTTGACTAATTATTAGATATTTAAACAGGGCTATACCTTGAATGGGTAGACATGTGCATGGGCGGGAAGTCGTTGATATATAGTAATATGATCCACTCAGCCCTGAAACTATGTTAGCTTCTTAGACTTATGAATTTATCTGGCAAACTTCTTCCATTTTTACTGAAAAATGTGCTGTAAAGTGAGATTAATGTGTTATTAAGGTACAGTATGTGTTGTAGTGTGTTATATTTTATTTTAGCTTTCCATTCTAACAGCATTTTCCTCTTGACTGAAGAAGGCAACACATGATAGATTCACGCTGTGTGAAAATTAAGATCCAGAGGAAAAACCCTGAGTTAAGACAGAAATTTGTAACCATGTTTTTTGGCTGGCGTGTCAGGGTTTGTTGAAGCAGCACATGGTTCTGTTCAACACTTTGGTTTCACAGTACGACCTCGAAGAAAGATTTGAACTGTGTGTGCAAGAATGGTTGATAAACATAATGGGAGGGAGACAAAAATCAATTGAAAACTGTTTTTTTTTTTCTTACATGACAAGGAATCTGACCTGTAAGCAATGAAAGTTACATCACTTCACATATTTTGTTTCGAATTAAATCAGTGTGACCCTGCTTCTTCCCATGATTAAGTGGCGCATGAGATAAAATGAGGTATGCCCCCCATCATATCATTCCACTGTATAAAAATAGTACCTTTGATTTATGAACCGTTGAGAATAAAGTGAGAGAAAGACTTAGAGGCAGCTTTTTACCTCTCTGTCTGAAAGCACTTACCGCAGAGGGAATAACTGTGATGAAGAGCAGGGACATGTCATGGTTTATGTTTTTGCTTGCTGTTTTGTTTTGCCTGTCCTGTTGATCTCTGTGCTCCTGCTTCCCCTGCCCCTCCTCCCTGTGTTTTTTCCCAGTGGGCGTTTTTCTGCTCTCCTCCTCCCATGGCTGACGAGGCACACCTGCCCTGCATTTACCGGCTATCAACCCACTATAGATACACTCCTTGGACTTCTCTTCAGTGCCAGAGTATCCTGCCTGTTGAATGATCTCTCGTGTTTATTCCTGCTATCTTGTGACTGTTTTTGTTTGTGTTTTTTGATTGTGTCTTTTCTCTGTTTTCATTCAGGTTATGCGGTGTGCCTCAGTCAGCCTTGACTCTGCCTCGCCCTTGGTTTTTGTGATTTTTGTTTCAGGCTTGTTTGTTCTGCCTCGCTTTTTGTTCTCTCCTTCTGTTACTTTGTTTTTTAGAACGTCAAGCTCAGTCTCCGTTTCCTCTTTTCGTTGTAGTTTGCGTATTGTTACCGGTATCTTCACGGACTATTTCTGTTGGACTTTTTCTGTAAATAAAAACTTGGTTTAACCTGATCTGTTTCTGCCTTGGGGTCCCATTTTTTGTGATTCCTGACAGGACACTCTTTATCCAGTGAAGCTACTTACAGAGAGCCTTCTGAGGAACTGGACATGCTTAATCCACATTATCGCTCTCATCCAGCACCAAAGAGCTGGTGAAATGTCAAGAGCTGGGCCTCTGAGGCTTCCCAGGACAAAGAGGCATCTCACAGGAAGATGAAAATGTTCATTTAAATGAATGCCTAAAGAACTGCCTGCTTCTCCTTGTCGCTATCTATTATGACAGCTATTAAAGAGCCCAAATGAAAACATAAAGTTATATACAATAAGTTATATAGAAGTTATTATCTATAAATCCAGATGTTTAAGAAATTGATTGATCCAGAAGCAGGTATAGTCCATTTTTACATGAGTTGTGTAGTCCATGGATCCAGATGTGAGTGTTGCAGATAAAGTCCAAATCCTGAAGGATCCAGAAGCAGGTATAGTCTGTTGGTCCAGACGTCATTGTAATCCATAGAGCCAGATTTGCACTGGGCAATGCAGCCTAGGAACCAAGTCAAGTCAAGATCTTCTGTCCTAATGTGGGCAGTAGCCATCAGGCCGGAACATGGCAGCAGGTCCCACCATGACCTAGAAAATCTGCAGGATGATAAAGCACAAAGGGAAGAAGTAAAGTTAGTTTTGTTAGGATATGGACATTTAGAGAAGCAGAGATAGAGTCAGAGGGGGAGGAGAAGAGAGGAGCTCAGTGTATCATGGAGTGTCCCCTTAAGCCTATAGCAACAGAATTAGGGGCTAGATAGGCCAGCTCTACCCATAAGCTTTAAGATTACTCTTAAAAGCAGAGAGTGTGTCTGCCTCCTGTACTTTTGGAGATCCTGGGGATCGCCAGTAACCTGACATTCTGGGAGGATAAGGTTCTGGTAGGGTGATAGGATGAGCTCTTTAAGGTAGGATGGTGTCTGGACATGAAGAGGTTTGTAGGTGAGGACAAGGATTTCAAATTCTATTCTGAATATAACAGTGAGCCAGTGCAGACAAGTCAGAAATGGGGAAAATATAATCTCTGTTTCTGGTTCCTGTCAGTACTTGCGCTGCTGCATTCTGGATTAGTTGAAGAGTCCTCAAGATCTTATTAGGGCAGCCTGAAAATAAACAATTACAGTAATACAGCCTTTGAGATATCATAACTGCATATAGCCTAAATATATATATATAAAAATAAGAAGTGATCAACCAGCCTTTATGTTTTTAAATCAATAAAAATCCCCCCTGTGAAATTTTATGTGTCACATGCGGGAAAAATGTAACTGGTGTTTTAAAAGAGCAGTCAGGATTCAGATTGATTAAATCTGAATCCTGACTGAAATGGGGGGATGTTATTATTTTAAAGATGCTTTGGTAACTGATTAAAAATTAGTTGTTGTTTTTTTTTTTTAATATTTTGCAATAGAACAAAAAACTTAAATGGGTCTGTAGCTGTTCGAGAATGTCATCACTTTTATAAACTGGATTAAGGCATGAGTTTTTCCACATAGTTGATATTTCTCAAGTGGACAAAGACTTCAGCAAGATGGTACAAGAGATTATTAGATGCTAATTTTGATGTATCTGGATCTCACCAAGTCCAGCACCACTGCTCAAGTGCATTTTTGACTCTCCTCATACTTTACCTAAATCATACGGATTTAGTAAGGAAAGTTAAGAAAAGATTTCCGACTCTTGTTTATAAGGATCACTGCTCTTATCGGGTTTTGATTGGCATAAATCATTTAAAATAAATCAATAAGTACATGTGACCCCCCCCCGTCATAGATTATGGCTTTAGCAAACATAGACACTGTGAGCTGGGAACAGTTTAAAACATATGAAACATCTTTCAGTGTCAGATGATGTGAAAGTATTCAGTGTTTGTAAAATAAGTCTCACATTGTCCTTAGAGTTAAAATCTGACAAACGTTCACATTGTCTTGTCTGACATGCTGTTGTGCACAGCATACAGCAGTAGGAGAACAGCAACAGCACTAGCCAGTGGACAGATCAGTAAACACAGGAGGGTAATGGAAAAATTCTCACTGATGAGTTGCCTGCTGGCTGTAGGCCAAACCAAACCGATGGCATATTTTATAACAGCACTCTGCGTTTGAGGAGGACTGTGCTCTGACAAGGTGAGAGTAAGTTACAAACCTGAGTGGTTCTTTATTTGAATATATCTTTAAAGCAAACAGTCTTGTGGTTTTCTTTTAACTTTATAGAGTTCTGTTTAACAAGGTATGGTTTGGACTGATATGATAGTAACAGAATAGGAATGATTAAAGTTTCTCCAGGGGGGAGAAATCAGATTTCTCCTTTATATGACATCTAAGGATCAATTTGTAAAAGACTGATGCTTTGAGATGCCACGTTTGGCATGCCACCAACCCAAAGTGTCACTAGATGCCAACCTAGGTTAAACCTTGTCAGTATTTGGCAACCTTTGAATAAGAAGCAGCAATCAAGTATGTTACCTAAAAGACCTTTAGGAAATCAGGAGACTAGAGAAAGAGCCACTCTTTACTTTATTTTAGATGATTTTCACTCACAAGAATTCATTTCAACTCTCAAATCACTTTATACAATTGTAATGGAGTGTAGCAAAAGCAGACGTACTTGACCTTCGTCGTGTCGGTCCGTCATTGTCACATGGTTAAAGTTTTGACTAAAAAAAGAAAAAAAAAATCAAAAAATTAAAAACATCACGGTTTCGATTGAAAGAATGTAACTGTAACTATGTAGCACATATTGGTACCACAAGACTGTTCCAAACCTTTACACTGAAAATATGCACACCTGTACCTACAATCCTATGTACATAAAACTGTTCCTTAACTGCCAGAAAAAGACTTACACAATGATGAACATGTTTGTTCTATTGTGTTTTTTCTGAATGCTGGGAGGTTTGATTTCCAAGAACGTTTCCTTTACTGTCACATGATCTCCTTCTAGTCTCTCGTCATAACTGTCATGGCCAGGAGAGGCTGCTACGTAACAACACTTGTAGTGTAAATACAGTTCATTATCTGTTGGCACTGACACACACAGGATGTGCTGTTTGGTAAAACTATCTTACTGCACTGCTGTCATCCCTGAACACCCACATCCAGTCTCTCATATTTTAGTATGACTTGTTTTAGCTTCAGATTTTTGAGGAGATAGAGGTGTAAGAATGAGAAGTGAGGACCTGCTGACAAAATGTTGTCCTTCATACACTGTTCTGCTGCTGCAAATAGTTACCACAGCACCTTAAAAGTGGGTTTGCCATCTGCCATCTCCAGAATAACACAGAATTTTTTTCTGTTTGTGGAGCTTAGTTATTAGTATTGTGTAAAATTTCTTGTCTACAGTATGAACAGCATAAGAAAGTCTTTATTTCACATATACAACATATTATATTACAACAGGAAATTTCCATTATAAAAACTAATGAAAGAAATAAGTAATGACAGTAATGTCTAACATTCACTGAATTTATACGAAGGCTTGTATAACTAAACATTTATCACTGACAATGTTAGTCATTTCTCTTTTTTTTAAGAACAATCTTACATACACCATAATTTAGCTCACATATTTATTATTAATCTTGTGAGTTTCCCCTTGGCCAACAGAAAAACTGAATTTATTACTCTTTTACTGTATTTGTAAAATCTGACATATGCGCAATCAATAAAATGTTGATTAAATGAACAAATGTTCACCATGGATCTGTTGGAGTAATTTTAAAGTTATTTGATATACTATAGGAAAAATTATATAATAACAAAAAAACATTTTGTGATATAGTTCAAATAATGTTACCTGCCTATATGCCGCCTTCCTCTTGAACTTTAACCTTTGAATCTATTTTATCAGATTTCTTCATGTCTCACGTATAACATATTTATCATTGCAACAATGCAGCTAAAGTGGAAATTGTGACACTTGTTTTCAGCAGAAAAAGGTGTTAACCATCATACATTTATGTAGTTCAGAAGCAGTATGGCATTTGTGAGTCTTTGTTGAGCTGTGTCACTCACTAAACGCTGATTTATTTCAAATTGTTGCATTTGAACTTAGATCAAAGCAGCCGTTCAGTAAACTTCTATTCACACATGTTGACGCGTGAAGTGTGACGGCCGCCACGCCCCGCTGATGCTGGCCAGCACATTATTACCACCAGTGACTCAACTGGGAAACAGTCCCTCAAATTGTTGTGACACTGAGAAAAAAAAAAAAAAAAGGTTTCAGAGGTTGATAAGCTAGTGTTTGTGAGTGTGTGTCCATGTGTCCATTCCGCCCATGCCTGGGGTCAGCAGGACCTGGCTTTCTTCTGCTCAGCAAACCCTGTCAGAGGACACGGCCTAAGCCATACCACCTTATCAGTCATATTGGAAAACTGAACAAGCAATTACTCATTTCACAAATAATGCCAATTACAGTCGCAGTACTTCTCACTGTCTGGTATGGACAGAGAAGTTGGGATAATGGAAATTCCTGATGTCCACAGGCTGGAAATTAAATTGTGGTAACAAACAAGGCTGCTGGCACCCATTAGAGCTCTGACTGAGCATAAACACTTTCTAGTGTTTCATGGGAAGCCCTTCACATGACCTTGTTTTAGCAAAACCTAAGGTGGCCTTATGGTTAATTATTATTTGTCTTTGCTCGCAGAGAAACATGTTCCAGGGTTACAGAGGCTGTAATTATTTGGAGCAAGAGAGGGGATATGAAATGATGTGGGACAGGTATTTATGTTTCAATAAAGAGGAAAGTGCTGACGTGTCTGATTTTCACTAATGCTTGAGTACTGCTGCATCTTTCCTTTCATTCTTTCTCAGCCTCCGATATGTGACTTTACTGGTATTGATGCAGGAGAAGTTGCACACCACAATGAATTTTCCAGCTGTAAGGCTAAATGTTGAATTTATAGTTTTATACATTTTATTCTATAAATCAGTTGGGATTTTTATGGACCATTTGTAATAAGAAAGTAATGCTGTATTCTCTCTCTTATGCCATTAATTGTCCCACAGATCAGCTTGTTTAATCTTGTCATGTCAGTAGCTAATAAGAACCAGCGCTGGCATACTGGCAATCACATCTGGTGATGTCAGAGGGGCTCGCCTAACTGGCTGCAACGGGCTCTGGGTGAAGCTGCCTATTTGATTTGCATAGTTTGCTGCAGATTTATGAGGTGTGATATAAAAATGGGAACAGCACATAATGTATTCCTCAATGGTGTCCAACGAAAATGTGATCTTACATATCTTTTCATTTATCCTGTTTCTAATTAGAAAAGATTTGTTCAATATAGTCTGAGGTCCGTGTATGTTCTCTGACTTTTTTCGATTGAATAGAGCTGTCCCCTTCTGAACCATGTTTTCCCATCTTTGTGTCTTTAATCAAAATCATACCCATAGCAGAAGAACTTTTGCTTGTTCACTAGTGTTCATTGGTGTTCATATATGATAAACTAGCTCAGCAAACTTGATAGCATTGCTAAGTGTCACTGCTGTTTCTCCCACTACTGTTGCCACATTGACTTAAACTGACTCATAGGTACAGCAAAAAAACACACACAACTCCGTGACTGGAAGACATAGTATGCAGTGAGTGTGGTTTCAGTGAGCAGAGAGCGTCACATTGTGTACACAGTCCCACATTTCAAACAGTGGCTCACAAAGAATTTCTTGTCAAAACAGAAGGGTTTAGAGAGAAGGCAAGTGCCGGATGTTCCACAAGTGTCTTCCTTTGCCAGAGACTGCCTGAGTGTCCCATCTCTACAGCAACGGTGTTTACATAATCAGAAGAATAAGCCTCCGTATTCTCTACTTGAGCACTGCGTCAGCACGCACAGCTTCTGTTACTGCTGTCCACCATCAAAGCTCTATGTCATGTCCAGTATTAAATCTAATGTAAATACAAATCTGATTGAAGCATTTCATCTGGACGGCCTGTCACTAAATTTGAGTGAGGAGAGGTAGCCTGTAAGAAAATGATTAAAAAGAGACATCTTATAAACAATTTATCAGATCGCTGGTCAATCCAACTGTCCAATGTTGAGTTTAGTTCATTATATTATGAAAATATTTTCTACTGTGTGTTTTTCTGCTTTCTGAAAGGAAGTTTACCTCATAATTGTCACAATACACCTGCTTGTGGGGAAACGTTGGGTGTCTGTTAATTGATAATTAATAAAAAAAATTAATCAGTGATAAAAAAAAAAAAGTTTGGTCTAGACCTGCTCTACATGTACAGTGCCATGAGATCAGTTCTGTTTTACCCATGGGTATAGCTCCCCGCTTTAGCCTCTCCATGTAGACACATTTATAATATTTGATTGGTTGCAGCACCAGAGATGAAAATAGCAACAGGTGAATCACATGTGAATACAGCTGTAGGCAGGATAATCCTGTCCGTCCCATATCTTCCTAATAAACTGAAATGTCTTGGTGTGTGCATACATTGTGTTTTTCTTTCTTCACTTGATGAAATCTGCACTTTTACACAGAGGGAAATATTGAAACACCCAAACTCTTTGACTGCAAATGAAAATAAATATGAATCGTGAACAATGCATAGCTGTAGTAAGGAACCCTGGGGTGAGTCAGCGGGGTCTGACTCTGGTTTTGTGAGTCAGGCCAGGATCAGGCTGCATGAGAATAGAATCCTCAGTACATGTAAACAGAGCCAGAGAAGCAGGCTGTCATTAGATCAGGATCCTCCTCCTTGTCCTCCCAGCTCACTGCAGAGCTGTTACAAAAAGAGTTGGCCGGCTGCCTGCCAAAGTTATTCACTACAAAGGACTACTGATTCAAACTTCTTTTCCTGTTTAGACAAGGGCCTGAGGTATGCAAAACGGGGCCAAGGACCAAACGCATTCTGATGAGAGTGCAGCCCTGGAACCAAATGACTTCACTGTGCAGCAATTCATTTTTATTTCTGTGAATTCTTCAGAAACCTTAAGAAACGTATATTTAAAAAGAAAAAGCTACGCGTAAAAATCCTATCTATTATATCATCTATCTATTTAGCAGTGCACTGGTGGGCTTCAGAGCGACATAATACGCCTAGGAAGCATTGGTAACAGAAGCTTAGATTAATGTTACTTTAATTGTTCTTTTTAATTTAAATGAAAAAAATGTATATTTAAACATGCTCAAAAACTGACAAAAGCCCTATTAAAATGCAGGATTTAACGGACCACATACATTAGACAATCACTAGAAAAATATGTTCCTTCATTAGCAAATGTCCCCTCAGAATGTGCTGCTGTTTGGTTGAACTGTAAGTTTTCAGGTGCTCATTGTGGAATTTGATCCTCGTGACTGTGTTGAAAATCAGAAATGAATGTAATGGAAGAAAAATTGGAAAGAAAAAAATGCTGCTGGATGATGCCCACCAGCGGCTAAATGCTTCAAAATATCTGCTGGGATGTGTTCAAATCTCTTCAGTCTGTTAATGCGCTAGTAAATGTGACATTTATTTATTATTTATTTTATTTTTAGTTTTTATTGACAATGACAGCACGGCAGGGCATTTCACAGCTTTACAGATGTTTACAAAAGTAAAAGATCAAGTGCAGATGAAGTTACTGTATATATGCCATGAGAAACAGATGTTGCTTCAAGAGCACAGGAAAAAGATAAAGAGTACATAATTATAATCAAACTGAAGCCGTTGGTGGATATCAGTGACACATCCTACAACTTACTTCAATGTTACGCATCCAATGTTGCATCTGCAATATTTTAATGAGGAAATTACCCATATTCTCTTTTTAAAGCTGTTAATAGCTTGAACAAACCTTTCAAAGCCATATCGTTCATTGTTGAAAAAACTGATGTAACAAAAAAATCTTCATTTTGCATGAAAAGGCCCCATAAGTATGTTTATTTGTTAGTGTGACCTTTGGATCTGATGTTATAACATGTGTGACATAGTTAAAGGTGGAAACATAGTTTGGGGAAAAAATCATGAAGTTCATTAAACAACAGTGATGTTATAAAGCAGAAACATGATGTTGACCCCCCCCCCCCCCCTTTTTCAAAAAAAACCCAAAACCTCCCTTTTATCAGACAGACACATCAACTCAGACATAATTTGGACAGGTCCAAATTTTCATTTCCATTTACAGCAGATATGACAAGAACGGTCTTTATCAGTTATGGCGAAAGACAAGCTTAAATACCTAAGTTAAGAGGATCAGCAGGCTTGCATAACTAACAGCTGAGAGAGAAAATGACAGCAAGATTAGTGTGAACACTCTGAACACTAAAAATTAAGAAAAAAAATAAGTTGAGCCTGGAGACAACTGGTACCATCAGAGAGAGCCGTGCTGTTATTTAACCCATGTGCTGTTTGGTTTCTGTTCCGAAATCATAAAACTATGGAGGCTGATGCTCTACCCTCAGGTAGTTTCGTAAAGACTTTTATAGCAGAGTGAAAAGAACAGTGTTTTTTTTTTTAGTTTAATGCCAGACGCAGACTAAAAGTAGAACTGATAGTAAGGTATGGTTCCTCTTGCATACTGTCTGCAGACTGTAGTTGAACTATGCATTGTGATATCTGATTACAGAAGTTTGTCTTCTGTCAGTGCATGTTTGAAAAATAGAAATGTAAATGACTTGTATGAAGCCAAGCTCCGATCAGAGCATTTATGGCTGGCCTAAAAGACCAGCAGACTTGACTGATAGCTCTATGAATCTTAATATTAAGATTAAAATATTAATAGAAGTTGAAGGTACCTCCAAAAATAGAAGTCTGGTGACAAGCGATACAGTACAGAAGTGACTGACAGCGGCACAGATGAGGACAAACTTTGTGGATAACAGGAGATACAGTATAAATGTGATCAACTGCAGGACTGACGAGGAAGATGACATCAGGGACGGCAACAGATACAGTACAGAGGTAATTAAGTGTCTCCTATGAGAATGATGGCTTCAAAGACACCTGTAGATACAGTTCAGAGGTGATTTTCAGGATGATGGCCACATGACTTTGACAAGAGAAATTCAGAAAATGCAGTTTTATTATTGTGTTTATTTAGGAAAATAGCTGCAATAATCAATTCCCTGAACTCTTATGCATTTGCTTAGGAAAATGATTGTCGGGAGATATAGTATATCTATAAACAAACTATAACTTTATGGAGCCTCTAGATGTAAAAAATGGTTCACCAGACAGGACAGGACAGGCCAAGGCTAGCTGGATAGCATGCCAACTTCAGTAGATATCTACAACATAATGCACACTGTAGATTGTTTCTGTTAACATCAACACTGCTTCTCTATGCATTCAGTTTTGTAATTTTAGCTAAAGTCTTGAACTTTAAAGTCAAGCTGAATGGCTAGGTGAGTCTTCTGTCTATTTACAGTATTAAACCAACTCCCTCTGTCTATTCACGCATTAAAATTAGCAAAATTAGCAGCCATCATTTTGACAGCAGTAGTGCTATCTGCAGTGAAAACAGGTGGGTGTGTGTTTTCAATTGGCTTCTCTCAACAGACATTCCATCGCAGCGAAACAGCTCAACCACAATACAACTTCTGTTCTTGAGATGAAACAAAGGTTTGTACAGTCTGTCTGTCAGGGAGGCTGAAACGCTGCAGGCAAATACTCCACATGGCTGATACACTGTTAATGTTTATACAAGCATATACAAAATAGCTGCAAATCTAAAAACTGGCTGGCAGGGTAGGGCTGTTGTAGCATGATGCACATTTCAAATCATATGTAAGAAAACACTTGACGAAAGAGAAAATATAAATGTAAAAATTACAAAGCCTTCTAGCATAAGCCTAAATATTGAAGCGAAAAGATGCAGCTGTCGCCCTTTCCAGCCAGTGCTGTAGATATTTTTCAAGGTCAAGGCTCAACAGAGATGTGTGCCAACACCTGAAACTCATTTGATGGGAGTGTCAGGATAGTTGAGTACAGACTTGAATGCACTTGTTCATGATGCTGAAGTATCCTAATGACGTTCACCAGCAGGTAGGAGGGTGGTACACTTGTCCTCTTTATCTTTCCTGGAGAAGGCAACATTTGTGTTTTGTTTTTTTTTTTTAATCCTGTGTCCTAGAAATTATCTTTAATGAACTTTGTTTGTTACAGAAAGGTAATCAGTATATAGTTTGTCACAGAAATCAGCGCAACATTCATCGACAACATTTGTCATCTGTTATCCGGGGCATTTTCTGACCCTTACAAAATGCTTTTGTCAAAAAGCCAAACAAAAGAGCAAAGTCTGGACAAGTTTCTGGTGTCAGAGTGTTGCACTATGTTTATCCCCTATCTGTTCCAACCACCTAAATGAAGTGTTTGATTCAATCAATAAACCACATCTCTGATAATTCAGGCTGCAGTTACGTTCTAAATGTATTTGTTGTTTAAAATTTAGTTGTATAAAAGGAATTTTTAGGAGAGATTATTCACATTCACGCTGTGGACCGCACAAACCACCATTATGAGGAGTCTTTATTATGTATCCTGTCTTCATCAGTCACTAAAAGACGGAATGCTGTTTAATCAATGCACATGCTCACAATGAGCAGTACAAGAGCACTTATCAGTGCTTTACTGAGCTGTTTTATGGCTACCTCACTCTGACTTTGATTAGTTTTGACCATAACTGTGCTTTAAGATGCCCCATGCAGTTTTCTATTTTAGCAGACAAACTTATATTTTTCTCAATCAGGGTCATTGTACTAGCTGTCATAACATATGCAACCCAGTGGTTGTCACAAGAGCCCCAGTATATCAGTCCACCAGAGGTACATTATCACACTGAGTAAAACTTTGTGCAACATTCCAATCATCCCAAGAACTGTTACAGAGCTGGACCCTTAGACGTCACCCCAAAACACTTCAGGCTTTGGAGATAGTGGTTTTGGGGGTCAGGCCCATCCAAGAACTGTTACAGAGCTGGACCCTTAGACGTCACCCCAAAACACTTCAGGCTTTGGAGATAGTGGTTTTGGGGGTCAGGCCCATCCAAGAACTGTTACAGAGCTGGACCCTTAGACGTCACCCCAAAACACTTCAGGCTTTGGAGATAGTGGTTTTGGGGGTCAGGCAGATGGGCCATCACCGTCTTCTTCCTGAGACCTCCTCATGATGGCTGTAGCAGTTGGGCTTCTAGATATGTTACCCTATGATAACCTTAAGCAATGATGATATCAGCATTCACACCTGAATAGCTAATTCCTCATGTACTGTATTTAATATTTTCATCATTGAATACATATTCATTCTCAAAGTTGGAGCAAATTCATCCCCCACTACACAAAATCATACATGTTTTTTTGTTTTTTTTAACCTTTTTGTTTCCTTTTTCAAACCCTGGTGTATGCACTAGATAAAATGAAGAACTGCTCATAAAATCACCTTAGCTAAGGTTCAGGAACCATCATCAGTCAGTAAAAACAGAACAGTGGTGAGATTTGGTAGGAGGCAGGATGTGATCAGGGTTCCTGTTAAAATCCGGTACTTTGTTTACTTTGTTTGTGGCAAGTCTTTTAAACCCTCTCAGTTTACATGTCTACTTCGGATTCCTGCGGAAAATAATTTGGAATCACGCTTTAAACAAATTAATTTGGTTGTTTTTCCAATCAGCACAAGTTTAGAGAAACCTGCCTCTGCTGCTTCTGTTTTCCTTTCTGTTGGCAGTGAGGAGAGGAAAAAAAAAGCTGTAGAATAGTTTCTGATTCCTCTTCTATGAGTAACTAACAAATTTAAGTTGCGCTGTTGTTAGCTGTGCCACATTATATTCGGGGCGGGGGAGCTGAAATATAGAGACAAACAAACCGTCCATACCTACGAGCAATTTAGAGTAACCGATTAACCTAACCCCCTTTTTGCATGTTTTTTGACTGAAGACTGTGACAACAATACTAACCACCACACCACTGTGCCACATTTAACGGTAATGTTTCCACTGAAAATGGATTTTGACAGAAATACAGTACATTGCTGATAGTGCAGTGACATGATAGAATAAGTTTGCAAATCACTGTGTGGATTTCTGTGACTGTCTAGCAGAACACACACACACACACACACACACACACACAGACACACAGTACAGTGACAGAGTCTCAGGTAGGAATTTGGGGAGTTGTCTAACGATGTTAAGTATTAAAATTAAAAAGTACCTGTATATGCTCCCTTGCTGCAGAACAACAAACCTGTTTTTCAGTGTCTCACTCACTGATGGATATGTATGCATGACTGAACATGTTAGTCGGGATCCCCTGGGTACAGTGTGGAGTGCTGCTGTGCATTAAAGATTTCCTTTGCAGACGCACAGCGAACGGATGAGCACAGATGAAGTATTACAGACTGGTTTCTCTCCACTACTGAAATGAAGCCCCACATCTACTGTGTGCATAATCTTTTCACCAGGCAGGTGTTTTCCCCTGGCATCTCTGTAGGACAGTGTGTGCTCTGTATGTTCCTACTGCCGTTATATACAATATCAAAGAAATATAAGAAGAATGATGATGTTATTATAACCATATTTATGATATGACAATATTAATATCATTTTGTTATCAATTTGGCTGTTTCGTGTGTTGGTATCTTTTCTGCTTTTGTTTACCTCTCTGTGTCTGCTGTGCTGTGTGTAAAGTACTATATAAATAAAGTTGAGTTGAGAGGTGAAAATATTACCTCACAATTTTTTTATGGTATCAGCATGATTTGGCCAAATACAAAGTAAGACCGAGTTGTGATGTTGGAACAGTGAACCATTAACATAAACATAAAGATAGTCAACATTTCTCCACGGCCTCTCACTGTGCAAAAATGAGCAATGTTATCAAGTTCCTGGGCATGCACAATGACCAAATGACTAACTAAAACAAAATTGATCAGAAAAATGAATGAACGAAGGATCAGAAAAAAAACACTCGATCATTCATCAGCGTGAGAAGAAATATGTAAAATGACAGAAATCATTTTAGAGATAAATTATTTGACATGTTCTATGTGTTTTTAGTTTTACCCAAGTTCTATCTGTTAACATATAGGGGTGATGGGTTCATGGGCTATACTGCGGTCGGCCACTAGGAGCCCATTTTTCTTTAACTTAACAGAAGCTCTCATGTCAGCTATTTTTATATACAGTCAAGAGGGTATACAAGTAAAATACATCATATACAAATAGCTGCAAATAATTCCAGTTTTTCTATTGAATACTGTATTGAATGTTCTTGTTGGGGTATGTTGACAGTGGTACTGTTCACACAGACCATCATTTATGTTAACATTACAAGGTGACAACTAAGTAGTTGAATTTGGCTGCTAAAATTGATCAATAATTATCATAGATGACTAATGATTATCAGAATAGTAAAATATAATTTACATCAGATTACCTCGGGGCACCATCCTTAAAGAGTTGGAGCAAGTTGGAGTTTTGACATTGTAGAGGTTGACAAAATTCACTCTTGTGCAACATTAAACACACAGCATGTTTATCCAAACGTATTTATTCAAGAATGAACAATAAGAGAGAAAGAGAAAGAAAAACACAATGCCTAATCTAGGATGTAAACCATTGTACACATGTATGAAGGGTGTGCATGTGTGTAAAAGAGAGATGAATGGATGTTAAAGGCAAAATGGCCAAAAGCTGTGTGAATGTCAGACCAAATGTTTCTTTTTTACTGGGGCTCAGACCATTTCCTGGTTGAGACCCTGCATGTGTCAAGACAGTCTTGTGTAGGTGTGAGGACATGGTGCCAGGTTAGAAGGAAAATGATTAGTTGCATGCAAGAACCTGAGTCTGTGTCAGCTAAATAACCTTAATTTATAATTGTGGCTAATCCACTTATTAATAATCTGACTATGGTCCCAAAAATACTGTCCAAGAATACAAGACAATACTTTCATCAATTACACGTGTAGCCTTGCCCTTTCTTTCCACATGTGAGGTATTTACCACCAAGGTGTAAAAGGTTGTAAATAGCTGGGGGCTGGGAGGATCACTCAGTTGTGGGGCCCAACATTCTATAGTTGCATATAAACATATAAAAGGGAGTGTCAGTATTTTCCTGGTTCAGGCAGTAAAGGAAGCAGCTGTAGCTTCATCCTGCGTTTTCTTAAATCTGGCTCCAAAGTATATACTCTTTGTAATACAGACTTCGTTATTACTTTTCACTGTGTCAGTCAATCAGGATACACTGGTTTGATTCACACCATCAGCACATCAAAAAAATGAGCAGTGTGTGATAAGTCTGACATGTATTTACATTTTCGACATCTGGACACAACACAGCTTTATTAATTTAAAGACAATATAGCGTATTATGGCATGCCACAGTTTTATATTAACAGAGTTACATAATCAAGTGTTTGGTCATGATCAGTGTTTGTGTGCAACAAATTATTTTACCAGTGAGTGATTGACAGTTGCCTCTGCTGTAATTAGTGCTCATGTGTAATTTTAGTTCATTACCCCGACATTCATGAACCTTATCTTAGTCTGTACCTGTTCTCTGGCTGTGTCTTATCTCCCTCCTCTATCAGGGAGATGAAGAAACAGCAAGTCAGACAAAAGCTATATTGTACAACTCTGGCAACTAAGAGTGATCCCATAATGTTCCAACAGAATGAAAGGTGTTTTCCAAAAGTCCCTCTCTGACAAATAAGCATTGTTAGAAAATTGGCAGCTGGTATTCCTCCTTACAAAGCATTCCTTCTAACTGTCACCAACACCCAACACCTGACTTCCAGCTCCATTCCTCCTTATTAAATCAATAAATCGCTCATGGCATGACACCTGCTCTGCAGCAAAGAAACAAAAAGCATGTCCTGAATGCAGAAATTATCGTCAATACCTTCACAGGAAATGAGGATGAACTGTTTCTACTGACAAACAGCACTTACTCTTCCTGTAATAAGTAATAAGAATATAAAAAAGATTCACTTTAGTCTTATTAAAAACTCTTGTCTTTGGCAGTATTCACTGTTGTGCAACATTAGGCAGCATGGGCATCCAAAAATACTTCATCCAATATAATAAAAAATGCAAAAGAATGTGTGCAAAAAGATACGGAACACACAGGCAGGGGTGAGTGTCTGGTTCCAGGTTAGCTGACATCACACCGCTATATAATCTCAAATTAAAGTCACAAAATGGTTTAAAAATCCCCCCCCCCAAAAAAGGGGAGGGGGGGCCTCAAATAGATTTTGAGCCACCTGTTTCACTCAAAATGTCATGTCTCTGCTCAGGAGAGTAGTGATCGCAGTTATCAGTTATTTTGGCTTGAATAAGTCTGCTCAGATGTTTTTATGATGACATTTGTGCTGCTGCAAGTCGAATATTATCTGTAGTAGGGATGGCCTCCCACTGTATTACATTTTCCAGTGTTTGCATGCATGCTGATCTCCTTTACAGGATGTAGTTTGGCTGACATCACAGTTCAGTATTTTAGCTGCTCTTTGTTGTATTTTAGGGAAGCACAAGTTGGCTCACCTCCATCCTCATCACAGTTTTGCTCAGGAACGGTAATTTGGCTCACTTAAAACTGCACTCTTGTCTCTAACTGGACATTTCTTTATAGTGACCACCTAGGTTTAGAGTAAGGTCGCGTTCACACAAGACTTGTTTAGACCAGTTGAACCAAATCCTGGAGCATTTACCCTTCTGGTGCAGTTCGTTTAGGTTCATTTGAACGCAGTCTGAGACCTCTGGTGTGAACCAAACAGGACTCTGGTCCACCTTAAAGAGGTGTTCTCGGTCCACTTGCAAGTGAACTCTGAAGCGTATCATCGCTGGTGTGAACACCATTGGCACCAAATCACTGGAAGCATATTATCTCCACATCATTTCCTGTTTTGGTAGCTGAAAAAGTCAGCAAGTTGTGTCTAACAAAATGGAAAAAAAAAGAATGAAGGAACAAAAATGCCTTCCAGAATTATGGGCAGAAAAGAACATTTCTCAACCGTTGGATAAAGCACAGAAGAACATAAAGGTGTTTAAAATCTTCAGTGAAAGAATAAAGCAGAATGAGCTTAACTGAAGTGTTGAGCAGTGTTGCGTTAAAGTTAAGAAGCTGCATCAACAATACATAATTTATTAGGTGTGATGACCTCGACAATATTATGAACGAAAGATGGAAAAATAACATTGAAAATATAAGCTAAGCTATATTTAGCTTTGTTAAGTTTTAAATTTTAGATCTCCTGTGTGTTGGTAACAGATCTGAGTAGGATCGCATTTGAGCCATTCGTCTTCCATGGTACATTCTCCTTATTTTAGAATGTTTCATGAAAAGCTATCACGTACAGACTTTGGAGGATTCACTTTGCAGAGACACCGAGGGACGTTACTTAATCAAAACCATTTAATCAGAGAGAGGTCAATACCAGGAGATCAGACAAACTAGCAAAGGTACAAATCTTGGAAAAGGCATACTCAGAAACCAAATGACAAAACAGGATCATGGACAAGGGAACTCACGAGAAATACAATGGTGGACCTGAATCTGGCACAGAAGGAAAGGAACACATATCTTAAATACACAAGGAGACGGTAGACAATTAGACACAGGTGAAACTCATCAGGGAGCGGAAGCAATCAACAGGAGGGGAGAAAACTTGACAGTACATCGGGATTAAGACACAATAGAATTTCAAAATAAAACTGGAAACAGAGATTGACCCTACAAAGAGACGCATAAAACTACCGGACCCTGACAAAATCACCAATTATTTAAATTAATCAGTGCATGCTGTCCAACCAGACATCTATTTGCGCCATCTGCTAACATCTATTGATATGCACTCCAGATCAAGATGAGCAGGAAAGTAACTTGTCGATGCTCCATGATGAAGGCTGCAGTAGAAATTGTGAGGGTTTTTTCGTTTTTATCTGCCTAACCATCTGACTAATTATTGAATTGAATACTCTGCATGTGACTTTTGTCTACCGTTGTATAGTCCCCATAAACAATCAATGTATCCAATTTGCATCTCGTCCACAACAAGGAAGTGAACTATTAGGTGTGAACACGACCTTAGATACACTTCTTCTTCCTCTTTTGTTGCCACAGCGAAACGTCCTGCTCCATCTTTCCCTGTCCTCTGCACCTTTTCCTGTCACACCAACTATCTTTATATCTTCTCTCAACATATTCATGAATCTCCTCTTTGGTCTTCTTCTTCGCCTCCTGCCTGGTAGCTCCATCTTGAGCATCCTTCTACCAATATATTCACTGTCCCTCCCCTGCACATATGCACCTGCTCCCTGCTCTCACTACAAATAACAATGTCATCTGCAAACATCATCATCTACAGAGATCCCTGCCTGACCTCAGCTGTCAGTCTGTCCATCAACATAGCAAACAAGAAGGGGCTCAGGCTCGATCCTTGATGCAGTCCTATCTCCACCTTGAAGCCATCCGTCACTCCTACAGCGCACCTCACCACTGTCATACTGCTGTCATCCATGTACTGCACCAGTCTGAAGAACTTCTCTGCTACTCCAGACTCCCTTGTACAGAACCATAGTTCCTCCTTGGCACCCTGTCATAGGCTGTCTCTAGATCCACAAAGACACGTTGCAACTTCTTATGACCTTCTCTATACTTCTCCATCAGCATTCTTAAAGCAAACATGGCGTCTGTAGTGCTCTCTCTTGGCATGAAACCATACTGCTGCTCACAAATCATCAGTTCTCATAGCTTGCCTCCACTGCTCTTTCCCAAATCTTGTGTGGCTCATCAGCTTTATCCCTCTGTAGTTGCTATAACTCTGCACATCACCCTTGTGGTTAATCACCAGTACACTTTTCCTCCATTCCTCAGGCATCTTCTCACTGTCCAAGGTCATGTTGAACTGCTTCCTCAAAAATTTCACTGCCCTCTCTCCTAGGCACTTCCATACTTCTACCAGTATGTCATCAGGAACAACTGCCCTTCCATTCTTCATCCTCTTCAAAGCTTTTCTCAGTTCATCTTTATTAACCTCTCCAACATCCTGTTCCACAGTTTCCACCTGATCAAACCTTATTTCCCTCTCATTTTCTTCATTCATCAGCTCCTCAAAGTGCTCCTTCTATCTTTTCAGCACAATCTCCTCACTTGTTAGTACATGTCCATCCATATTGTTAATCACCCGAACCTGCTGCACATCCTTCTCAGCTTGATCCTTCTTCTGCTTCGGCAGACAATACAGATCCTTTTCTCCTTCCTTGCTCTGTATAGAGATAACAAAACAGAGAGCTCATCTGTTGACTACTACTACTGCGGCTGCGCCACTGCGGTAAGCGTATTGCGTCACTTCCTGTTGTTTGTGTCTGGTCGTCTTGCTGTACCTTGCTAACTATCTG
>KV751388.1:682245-715098 GCA_001698575.1 Mola mola | reverse complement strand
TCTTCTCTCCCCCCTCTGACTCCTTCTCTGCTCCTGTAAATGTCCATATCCTTACACTAACTTTACTTCTTCCCCGGAGTCGTTGTGCTTTACCATCCTGCAGGTTTTTCTAGGTCGCGGTGGGAGGTGCTGCTGTGGTCCTGCCTGATGCCCCCTGGCCACATTAGGAAAGGAGGTCCTGTGACTTGGATCCTGTGACTTGGATCCTAGGCTGGGTTTCCAAGTGCAAATCGGGACCCACAGATCACAATGGCTTCTGGGTTAATAGACTACACCTGCTTCTGGACCACTACACTTCACATATCCCTGGATTTACAGATTCTACATACTCTTGGACTCAGCAACACTCAGATCTTGCTACATGGACTACAATGACTCCTGGACCAACAGAGTCCACCTGCGTCTGGATCACTAGACTTTCGATACATCCAGATTTATAGAATCCACAGACTCTGGGACTCATGGATGTTTTATACATTCTAAGTGAACTGTTATATTAATTATGTTAATTATCATGTTTTTGTGTTCTGTACATGTGACATTTATTGCACGTCTGTCCATCCTAGGAAGAAGGATCCCTCTTCTGTGGCTCTTCCTGAGGTTTCTTATTTTCCCTGTTTAGATGTTTTTAAGTTTTTCCTCACCCGGTTTGAGGGTCTAAGGGCAGAGGATGTCACATCTGTACTGTTTGTCAAAGCCCAGTGAGATAATGTGTAAATTGTGATTTTAGGCTATAGAAATAAAATTTGATTTGATTTGACTTCCTTAGTTTCCAACCTCTCATATAGCTCAACATATGCCTTCTGTTTAGCCTTTGCCACCTCCCTCTTCACCCATGTTGCATCTTGGATTCCTGTCTACTCTCTCCCATTCTCTCACTATTCACTTTTGTTCCTCCTCAACCTCTTCCTCTGAATGCTCTCCTGTACTTCCTTGTTCCACCACCAAGTCTCCCTATTATCCGTCCTCTGTCCAGATGACACACCAAGCACCTCCCTACCTGTCTCCCTAATCAATGTTGCTGTAGTTACCCAGTCATCTGGCAGTTCTTCACAACCATCCAGAGCCTGTCTCAACCTCTCCCTGAAGTCGTCACAGCAGTCTTCCTTTTTCAGCTCCTACCATTTGATCCTCTGCACTATCTTTGCTCTCTTCCTCTTCCTCACCACCAGAGTCATCCTACACACTACCATCCAATGCTGTCTGGCTACACGCTCTCCTGTCACCACCTTGAAGTCTCCAATCTCTTCCAGATTGCATCATCTCCACAAAATGTAGTCCACCTGTGTGCTCCTGCCTTCATTCTTATATGTCACCCTGTGTTCTTCCCTCTTTTGCAAGTAGGAATTCACCACAGCCAGGTCTTTCCAGGTTCCTTTCCTTGACACCAAACCTTCCCATCACCGCCTCGTCACCTCTGTTCCCTTCACAAACATGCCCATTGAAGTCTGCTCCAGTCATCACCACTTTCTCTTCCCTGGGAATACTCTCTACAACTTCATCTAACTTGTTCCAAAATTTCACTTTCTCTTCCATTTCCACAAAATGTAGTCCACCTGTGTGCTCATGTCTTCATTGTTATATTTTACCCTGTGTTCTTCCCTCTTTTGGAAGTAGATATTCACCACATCCATTTCCATTCTTTTTGCCAAATCCACTATCATCTGTCCTTCTGGGTTAATTTCCTTGACACCAAACCTGCCCATCACCTCCTCATCACCTCTGTTCAAGATGCCCATTGAAGTCTGCTCCAGTCATCATCACTTTCTCCTCCTTGGGAATGCTCTCTACCACTTCATCTAACTTGCTCCAGAATTTCTCTTTCTTTTCCATCTCACAGCCAACTTGTGGGGCATAACCAATGACAACATTCATCATCACTCCTTCAATTTTCAGCTTCACACCCATGACTCTGTCCAACACTCTTTTCACCTCTACAACATGCTTTGCATACTCCTCCTTCAGGATGAAGCCTACTTCATTTCTCTTCCTATTCACACCATGATAGTACAGCTTGAACCCTGCTCCAATGTTTATTATAGCCTTGCTGTCCTTCCACCTGGCACACACAAAACATCTACCTTTCTTCTCTGCATCATGTCAACCACCTTTGCCTGTCATCATGCCAATATTTAGCGTTCCTACTCTCAATCCTATACTCTTGACTTTCCCCTTCTCTCTTTGTCTACTAAAGCGCTTCCCTCCTCTTGTTTTTCAACTAACAGTAGCCCGATTTCCCCCGGTACCCTGTTTGTCAACAGCATCACTAGCGCTCGTTGTTAACCCGGGCCCTGACCGATCCGGTATGAAATTCTTTTTTGCGATTCGCATATTTGATTTGGTTCAGTTTTTATGAAGTATTCCCTCCCTGACACAAACCTCACCATTTATGCGTGCTTGGGAGCGGCACCAGAAATATACTGGTTTGTGGCCCCTAGTGGCTGGTTTCCAATCTTAGATACTACACTTCCAATTTAGGATACTACACACAGGTACATTATACATGAAAATCAGCAAATTTATTTGATTACTCCAAAAATGCATGTGCCATGCCCCATCTCTGGTCCATAAGAGCCCTGTAGATAATTTTCATCCCAAGCAGCTCCCTTACAACAATACTTTTCGCTACACTCAAACACAACATTAGCTGTTTTGCATGTATTCTCATTTTGCAGAATCCTCTCTACTATGGAGCTACCGCGCCCATGAAATCCCAGAGAATCATTCGCAAATGTGTTTTTTTTAACAGTGAATACTACAACTTACAGGAACTCATACTATTTCCTGACATTGTCAAATACATTTTCGTTTGCACTCATTTATTTGTTTATTTGATTTAATTATTATTAATCATTAATGGTAGAAATAAATGTTCTTCTTTGGTCACTAATTGGAAAGAACTTGCTGAACTCAACCAGCAGACCTTGATGAATCATTTAAAACTGAGTGTAAACATAAATACACAGTATTTATTTGTTTATTTGACCTTTGTGCTACTAATTCCAGTATTTATAAATCAAAACAAGTTGCCAGGCAGTTTCACTCACTGCCAAGGAGCCACACACAGGTTTATTGAAACTTCAATCTCCTTGTGTTCTGATGATGGTAAAGCCTTTGGTGGGATAATATTCTGCCTGTTGCAGTTTGGTCAACAGAGAGAGGTTTTAAATAAAATGGAAGAAAAAAAAAAAAAAAATGGGACTGAAGTGTTTTGGTTAACTTGGTGAAACAAAGCAGAACAGCTGCCAAAAATGAGGTGGTGTGCTTCCAAATCCACTAAGGTGTTTGTTTACACAGAACTGGTTTGTTAGCATGAAAATGTGCTGCTTATGGAACAGTGAAATTACTTCAGTCTGACAGGGCTCATGATTGCCTTAGTGGTGGCTTTTCTTATATGGTCCTTGGCAAGTGCCTGTTTTTATAAGCAATTAATTATTTCTGTCACCGCCTCGAAATTCTCCTTTAAATATTTTTCAGCTTAGGCAAAGATGGCCAACAGTCAAGTTAAATACAGATTCGGGATTATCCAAGGCCAGCAAAATTCGCCTCTCCTTATTAGTTCCCAAACCTGTAGCTCCGCTCCAGCTTTGTAGTCCAGAAATCTTATCAGCACTCTGTACTGGACACATCTGTCTCCTTTCTCAACTGCTGAGGCTTGTCTGAGACATGGATTCTTACAAGTAACAAAGTGTCCAACATATCTAAGTACCACAAAAACGATAATATTCAGTGAAGATCGAAAAACTTGATAAAAGGCTACACACAATGTGTCTTAGGTTACACAGGCAAAGCAAACAAAGAGCTTGAAAAAACTTGCCCGGACTGAAATTAAATAAACTCTTAATGATCGATTTAGTAGATCTCCATGTATGACATCCACCATCTCATTTAGAGCTCTGGAGAGCAAAGACTGGGTGCATCGGAGTTCCTGCCTAAAACCTAATTCTTACAATGTGATTGCTGCTATGAGCCAACCAAGCAGCCCCTTCACAGCAGTACACCACCACAAATTGACACAACATCACAACACTTATGTGTTAACACGGATACCCTGGTGAGTGATCTGCGAAAGTTAGCCAATTAGCACGGTCATTTCATTGTTAGATATTTCAGTTATGTTATAATCATTTCAGATATCACAAGGTAAAACCAGTCAGGGTATTGTATGTGAAAAAAAGCAATACATATATTGTGGGTTAGGACAATTTATTGAGCTGTTTAGCCAAGTGTGTCTGTGGGCTTGCTTAGGCCTAGTAGCTAAGCTAAGCTATGGTTAATATCATTAGCTTATGCTGTGGTGTTTTTTTTTTTTTTTCTCGCTCATTAGGTTGTTTTTGCAAATTCTAATGTGTTTACTGTGATATGTATGCACTGTAAAAATTGAGAACATTGAACAATTTGAATTTTGGTTATTTTACATTTTGAACAGTAATTTAAAACAACAAGACAGTTAACTATGTAAACGTTCATTGTAGTTCATGTTGATTGCTTTTTTAAACAGGAATTAAGAGTAATGGAGTTTTTGAATTGTAAAAATAATTGCTCCGCACACTTGTATGTAGGCTGGTTTTGTTGAGGGTCAATTCAGCTGCCATCCAGTTTCCTCCATTGGTCCTGTAGTCTAAGTTTGATGCTGACCTGTGGACAACGTGCGATGAAATGGGCGGTAGGAACCACATCACGTGGAATTACTGAGGGGTATATTTTTTTTTGTGCTTTCCCTCTGAGATCTCAATATTTTAAGGGGGTCACTATAAAACTGGAGACATTGACCCTTCTACAGTTATTAAAAAAACTATGTGAACAAATCCAAGTTAGAGGGAAAAGACTGGGGACAATAATTTGGTTGATCTCAGTTAATCAATTGTTTTTTTAGAAATAAGGAAAATATTACTTTTCTACATTTTTGTAAAAAAATTGTAAAAATTCTGGAAAGGAAGTATTTTATTTAAACACCTTTTTGTACCGACAGACTGTAACAGTATACATTAGATTGGAATGTATACTGTGATTTAATTACTGAACCAAGTCTCTTCAGTTTTATATGAAACTGTGGTGTGTGTGTGTGTTTGTGTGGGCTGGAGGTCATTACTCGTGCAGAGTTGCAACTCCCAATCTCCTAAAGAACATAGTGAAACCAATGGACCTTCAGGACCTGTCATGAAACTTGAAACCCAGAAAGTACTGTACCATTTACGTAGTGATACATATAATACAGTTTTTTAGAAAAATAAAAGCAATATTTCTTTATCTTAAACAACTCAAACTATGTACAGTAGTTTCTGTCAATAAAAGCAGAGCAAAATGTGTCCTGTTATCATGTGAGTTTTCTTCATTGTATACAATTATTCATTATCATACATGTCATATTTACACATCGATGAAAAATTTTCAAATGCTCCTCAGGTAGAAATTTGCCCATATCAGTTGTTGTTTCTTTTCTTTTTTACTTTTTTTTTTCCCAAGTTTTACTCATATTATTTAGCTATTTAGTCATGTTCATGACTTCGTCACTGTGATTCTCTGCTGGAAGTACAGCTACAGTAGACAAAATGAAACAGGAACAGGAATCAACAATGGATTTGAACAATGTTGATAAATACACAATTCAACAAAAATAATTACTCAGATTTGAACTGGATATATGGAAAGTCATTCCAATGCCGGTAACAGGACTGGAGAAGCCACATGCTATAAGAAGTTCTGCAGGTTTGAAAAATGTTTGGTTGTCCAACAGTTTATACTATGTACCAACAGATGGCTGTGGTTGGGTTGAGAAGATCAAGTGTATAACTCAGGGCTATCTCTGAATGGCAATATTGCTATATTTTGTCATTGGGGTTTTGTGTGGGGGGAGTTTGCAATATTCATGTCCCCACCCACTCTGGACAGGAGGTGACCTTAACTCTAGAGTGTTTTGTTTTCAGCATGGCAGGATGAGAACCAGGTAAAACTGAGGTCAGCTGCATTAACAGTCTCCTCATTGACAGACAGATGGTTTTAATAATGGAATGAAGCCACCTTTGTTATATATAACATTCAGCTTATGTTTTATACAAGTGAAACATTGCTTTATTACCAGGCTTGACTTGACATAAAGAGAATGTTAGAGCTACATCTAAGAAAACATCATTCACCATGCATTGACTTGTAGTGCAAATATTTTTAGTTCATCAAAATCTTGTCTTTTTAATTAAAAAAAAAGGTTGTTGATGAACAATCGTAGTTTTCATTAACAAAATTAACATTGTTAAGATTGTTTAGGGGGATTCTCTGTCTCTCACTCCTCCACGTCTGTTTGTTGACACTCGAGATTGTGTGTAGCGAATGTGAAGCAGGGGCTGAATGATATAAAAGCGGCTGTGAGTCAGATGGCAGGCACTGCTTTACTAGAATGGCAATATAAACGATAGAGGTAAATATATATTGATAGACATTTTCTCTCATCCCACAATGACCCCTATGTGTCAGGGTCCGTTATTGTCAAGTGTCTGTCTGTTAGGGTCATTCAGTGCTTCCCATCTTATTTTGAAATTCGGTTGTGTCTTATTCCCCATGTCAAGTCTTTTCCCTCAGGTGTGTGTGATTGCCTCTCGTCCCTAATGTGTCTCACCTCTGTCTAATTGTCTACCTCTCCCTTGTATATTTAACCCTTGTGTTCCTTTCCTCCTGTGCCAAATTGTGTTGTTTTCCGAGTGAGCAGTCCAGCGTATCTTCTTTGTGAATTCCTTGTGTTTTGATCATTGTTCCGTATCCCGACTACTGAGTCTGCCTGTTCCTTAACTGTACCTTTGCTGTCTAGTTTGATTTCCCAGTTTATACCTCATTTAAGTAAAACAATGTTGATTCAGAAAGCTATATACAGTAAATATAAAAATAAAAAAAAAAATAAAAATTGGGCCTGAAATAGGCCTGGTGGCCCACCAGACCTGTACAATGGTAGGGGAGAACCCTGCAGTGGATATGAAACTAGCTGTGATGCCCTGACTTGACTCATTTGTGCCCTCAAACACATTGCCCCACTACAATAGTGTTGCACATAAATTTGAGAAATGTGACACCAGATTCTATGAGGACGCGATTTTTCATTATGATTTTGTATTGCTCCCTGTTTTTAAATAAGAAATTGGTCTGGCATCAGGAGTGTCTGTTTGTATTGCTTTGCATATGATTTGATTCACAGAGCAGTGTAATGCAAGATCAGCTAACATTGGATTGTGGTAAAATGTTAACACCTCTATAAATGAAGTCCTGCAGCATCTTCATGTTTTTTCTTTGCATTACAAGCTTTTCGAGCTTTCTGTTGCTTTAAGCCCCTTTAACAATTTGCGTTTGCATACCTCCGGTGCAAAGTCACTAATAGCTGTCCTCTCTGACACATCCTTGACAGATCGGTTTAGGAGGACACTCTGTATACTGCTGGTGTTGTTTTAGCCATGACTCCTCTTTGTATCTCAGATGGTTCTTTGTAGACATTACATTTCCTCATTGGTCTTCAGCTCAAGGGCACGCATTACACCCTCATATTGGAACTTCAATAGAAAGATTTGAAAGTACGCCTGAAGACTGTTAGCCACTGACAAGAATAATAACAAATATGAATGCTTAATGCTAACTGTAGGGAGTTTTTGATTAAACTGTGAAGTGGACTAAGCTTATTCGGTGAGAAATGAACAGAACTGGACTGTATCTTTGTTGTTCTCTACTGCCTTTCAGGTTAAGAATCTGGAAAGAACTTACAAACCAGGGCCAAACATGTGTATGAAGATGACAGGGAAACATCCTAATGCAATTTTAAAACTGTCAAAGAAAACTACTTTTTATGACCTTATTAACATGTCCATGTAGATATTTTTTTTATCTACGATCCCTAATTCCCCAAAACGTGGGACGGTGTGTAAAATGTAAGTAATCAAAAAAAAAAAAGATTTCTAAATACTTTTCAACCTATAATTCAGCACTAAGACAAGATATTTGATGTTAGAACTGCTAAACTTTTTTAAAAACTTTTGTTTTTTGTGAAAAATACACACATTCTGAATTTGATGCACGCTCATGTTGCAATAAAGTTGAGACAAGAGCAATGAAAGACTGAGAAAGAGGTGAAATGTTCAAAAAAAGCTGCAACATTCCACGGGTAAATAGGTTAACTGCTAACAGGTGATAGTACCATGTTAGATGTTATAGGAAACTTCCGAAAGGATCAGGCGTTTACAAGCTACAATGGCGTGAGGTTTTCTTGTTTGTGAAATACCAAGAGGGCAAATAGTCCTACAGTTTATGAACAATGTTTTTCGAGGTGTAGATTTCACTATATACAGTCCATAATATAATCAAAAGATTCATCAAATCTGGAAAAATCTCTGCACATAAGAGGTGAGGCAAACCAATTGTGAATTCTCGTGACCTTCAACCCCTGCGTTAAAAATCGGCATCATTCTGTGACGGATATCACAAAGCACGCTTGTGAACACTTACGCAAACCAATTAACAGAGGACATTGCTGCATCTTTAAATGAAAGTAAAGACTCCATGCAAAGTGGGACATAACAACATGCAGAGGTGCCACCGACTTCTCTGAGCACGGGCTAATCTGAGATGAGCTGACCTAAAGTGAAAAAGTGTGCTGTGGTCTGACAAGTCCACCTTTCAAATTGTTTTTGGAAATAATGGCTGTTGAGTACTCCAGGCTAAAGAGGAAAAGGACCATTTAGATGTTCTCAATGCAAAGATAAAAAGCCAGCATCTGTGATGATATAGGGGTGTATTAGTGGCCACGGCATCATGGGTAACTTGCACATGGAACAGGACTTTAAATCATAAATCATAAATCGTTTCACAATATAATTTCCTTATATCTGAAGATTACTGAAATTTGACATTTCCAAAAATGCATAATGTGTCTTCACTTCGTCCCACTGTACAAAAATGAAGCCAAAATATCCTGGATACAACTGCTGCCATCATTTAAAGTCTGTGCACTACTGACTTGTTACAGAGGTGCAGTATTGCTTTCCTGATTATAAATCTGTCTGACTCAAGCAGAGACCATCTTTGAATCAATCGGTTTCACCTATTCCCCTCCAACTCCTTTTTGATAATCTGGAAGTGGAGGAGTTAATCAACTGCACTGCAGCCTACCACAAGGGGGTGACTTGATCTTAATTTTTGGGAACTATTATGTCATCTGTCTTTTACATTCACTGGCACTAACCAAAGTGATCATAAGTCAAGAATGTTTCCAGAGGTGGTTAACAATACTAATCTTGCATGTATAGGAGATATCTTCAACATCTGATTGCTGTTCTTCCCCCAGCCCTCAATCAGGATCCAAGTGCTTTAAGAAAAGTTTCTATTACCAAGTATGATTTCTTGGATTGATTATTACAATGTTAGGAAAAAAAGTACCTAATACAATGCACACATGACTGTATGTTTAACATACTTAATATGTTTAATATGTATGTTTATATGTTGTATTCAAGCTGAAGCAAAACCATGACAGCATATCAATGGCATTATCAGGGTTTTTGGTCAGCCAACAGATCTATAAAAAACTTTATGTTGTACAACTGTGTGTTTTCAAATTGGATCATATTCCAAGATACAGTTACTGTAAATCTTCCCAGAGATGTCGGATGTGTTGTCTGACATATTGGCAGTGTTGAGTGAGGCAGATTCCTGATAAATTGCTAGAGTATTCCTGAAGAATGCACCTGGCAGACAGTGCTGAAGTTTTGGTTGCCCTCAAATGGGGCAGAGTGGTTGGAGGATCAGAGGGGATTAGGAGTGAATATGCTGAGAGATGAATGATCATTGCCTGCTGTTGCAGAGTGTTGTGTTGTGTATTCATCTGTAGCTGTTACAGTTTGACTGTCTGTCACCACCACACACTCCGGGAGACATGAGCTCTCAGCGAGCATTTAAAATGTCTGAGCAAAAACCAGAGCTAGCGCTGCTGGGTTGTGTGAAGATCAGAGGTTGAGGCCTGGTTAAGCTTAATATACTGTGTTCAATTCAAGATGTGTCAGTATGGAGAAACCAATGACTGTCAAAATAAAACACAGCTACGAAGCACATCAATTTTTTAAATTGCATGCTTTGTGATAATTAATATAAATAGATCAAAATTTTATATATTTCAGTGTATTAAATTCCTGGTCTGTAAGTCCAGGATAGCTGATTGTATTCATATCTCTGAACAATAAAAGCATTTCATTTGATATTTGTACCTTGGCCTTCATAATGAGCCAGTGTTCATTTTCGTCTACGAAAATTATGGCAAAAAATATTCTTCAACGACCCTTTTTGATGACGAGACGAGACGAGACGAGCCAAAAATAGATCTTTGATAATAAAAGTTATGATGAAATGTATTTTGTGTTTTCGTTGACGAGACAAGACTAGACTGAAACTAGACTAAAATTAGACTAAAACTTAAAGAGATTTTGTCGATTAAAACTAATATGAATTCGAATGACTAAAATTTGAAGGAAATATGCAATATGCATTATGCAAAATATGCATATGCATTATAGTCAAAAGACTAAAACAAAATCAGCTAGCAAAATTAACACTGTAATGAGTTCTCCCCTCTGAATAAGCACAGCTCTGCAGCTCTCACAGCTTTTCATGCATGTTTAAGCAGGAAAAAAATGAACCAATAGAACTTCTCATACAGTGGGAAGAGGAGATTAATACATTGCTACATCAATGGTAATTAGGCTATATATTTAAGGCAACACATGCGATTAGGAAGTTCTGTTGTCGATAAGTTTAGGTAATTTTAAAAGCTATAAACTGTGCCCACAAATGTCAAAGAAGCATAAATTGGCTCTCTGAGTGGAACTGAATCAACATAACTTTATAAACTGAGTTAGTTGGCGAAATTCAAGAAACAAAGAGAACAACAACATGAAGTTCAGAAGCTACTTATCCTCCACACAGACAACCAGATAATCCTCCTCATACCAGGAACTGTAAATAATTCTTATTACCATGTTGTTCCGTTGTATACAAAAATGTTGTTTGACTGGCATATCATGCTATATTCCAACAATGTTGTGTCACACTCGTCACTCCTCTTTTAATTATGGAGATCAAATCTCACAGTGGATCTGCGTTTGTCTGGGGAGAAGAGGTCAAAGCGTACAGGATTCTCAGACATACAGAAGACATGCAACTCATCATTTATTCTCTTAGTGACATGAACTACGGTTACAGTTTTGTTAAGTTTGTTAAGTTCAAAGTAACTGGTTAGGATTTAGGAATAAAATATTCAGGTTTGGCTTAGGAATCCATTAATTTATGTTACATTTGTGACATACTTTAATTATGTGATGTAAGGCCAAATCATGTGTGGCGCAACTTGCAAAGAATTAGCACCAGTCTGCTTGTTTGACCCTCTACCACCCTGATCTCCTCCAACTGGTAATATTCTCACTCTTTATACTGCACTGCATCATTATTCTTTTCTATCACATTTGTGCCTAAAAACACATGAAAATGCTTCATGGGGATGGCGTTATATGACACACAAAAACAAAATTGTGTTTTGATGACACTGTGCACCTCTGCTAACACTACATTTGTCTATTTGACTTCCCCGGTGCAATTACATCCCAATTCACATTTATCTATATCTTTGCATGGCTTTCATCTCACTATGCAAAATAAACATACATTACTGTTCCAGCTCCTCTCCTCCCATTGCTGAGTCATTGCTCTTGAACACAGAGAATATTTACAAAGATAACAACTTCAACCCTGAGACACTGGGGATTTCTGGCTTCATGTTTTAGATGAGTCAATTCTGGTTATCTGTAGATCTGTCTTTATTTTTTTATTTTTTTTATCCCCTATTGTGTTCATTTCAGCAGCCCATTAATTTCAGTTACACTGATTTTGTTTACAAATGTGAAGACATAGACAATACATGCTGTCAGTCTTTATTAAGATTGAGACTGTGTTTTTCAATATTTTATATATATGGGAACCTTATTAGATAACACCTTACTTAAAGTGGGGTGCTTTAGACAGACAATTGTTATGAACATGAAGGAGTGTTAGCAATTTTTGTGACCTCAACTAAAATTGGACTATTTCCATTTATTGTTTAGAATATGGTACTACTAACCGCAGGTAGCTGTAATTTGACAACTGTGAGGGAAGTTGTAAAATGGTGATGTTCTTGATGCTTCTGTGAGATTGCCTCAGTTTTGTTCCCCAGAATTGTTGCTTCATGGCTCCCTGTATTGATGCACATCACATCAATGAGGGTAACTTGACCAGGAGTTAGTTGGGCATAGAAGATGTTTCACAGAGGTTAATGGTGGACAGCGATGTAAACAAAATAATGTTAAGAGATGTTCCAGTCACTTTCAAGTCTGTAGTCTGGCCAAACTTTAGCTTTTACAACACTGGTGGGACAAACAATAAAAAATAATAAAAATCAATGCAAAATCATTGAAAAAAAATGTGATGTGCAAGAACTGAATTGTGAACATAAAACATGCATGCAGAAAGCGACTAATGCCAACATTGTAAGTCAATTTGTAGTGATATATTAAATGTTAAAAAAAAAAGAGTCCTTTTTTGTCTTTGAGCACCGTATTTTATAAAGTCCATCACTGGATTTATTCGCAAAGATCTTCCGCCCATACAGCACTTTTAGAAATGAATACTGGAACCAAGACATGAAAGACTTGTTCTGCTGCAGTATTCTTCTTCTTTAACACAGTTTATGGCTCTTTTACACTAGAATGATGACACACTTGGACAATGAGAAGTTACATGATGTTTGTTTAAGAGACAAACAGATATTGGGACTAATTTATGATGGTCTTATTATATATCAATGATCACACAATTACTGAATCAAAATATTTCAATTGTGCGTTCTGTATCACATATGAAAACATGAATATGCCTTTGATTCTCATCCCTTCTTCACATTGTAATTAACTGGATGGACTACATGTCCTCACTTCCTCCTACTGTAGAAATCAAGTAAGGAGTCTGTGCAATTGTGTTCGTCCAGTCAGAGACCTGCCTAACAAATGCTGAGCAGGGCTCGGCTGTACATAATCTCATTTCACCCAATGTATTAGCATCAAATATTGTGTTCACTCTGTCTCATTCCACATTCAGATGGAAGTTCAGGTGGGAATGTTAGTCTTTTATTCCCACACTGATTTTAAATCCAACACTGAACTGTATGCCATATATTATATATAATTTCACAGCATATGCTTCTGTTCTAATACTAGTAAGTACTCACATAGGAAAAAAGATCCCTCACTTCAGTTTCAAAATAATACTAAGAAGCTATGAATAAGATCACATGAAAACGTACAAAAGGCTAACACATACTGATATCAGACCTGTGATTGCTCATTATCATTCCTGAATTCATAACCAGGTGTGTGAGAGATTAAGTGAAGAAGGGTGACTTTACTGAATGTTCCATAATGAATTTGTCACAACACAATGCTATATGTCTGTATGTGTGCATGGGACACATGCGTTGTTAGACATATACAAACAGTGGACCATGAAACAAATAGAGGATATTTTTCATCTGAGTATGACAGATGTTCGGGTTGGGGTCAAAGTGAAATTCAAAAGGCAGAGGAAAAGCTCTTTCCATCGTTTGTCACTCAGAGGTGATCTACCTGTACTGTCTGACACATAATCTTGATCGGCCACTATCAAATAGATAATAAATAAAGAAAAAGTTGGGAATTCATATTTTTACAGTTTAGTTTGTTTTAAAATGCGTATCCACAGATTCAAGAATAACTGCAGGGCTGGGGCCTGCATCTGGTAATACAATTACATTAAATAGAAAGAGACTTTTAGACAGTTTGTAAAGTGGCAGACTTTACAGTCTAATTTGCTTTTCACATTTAGAGTGAAACACTGCAAAGGGTACCTGGGCTTTTTGCATCGACTGCTATCCTATGTTGCCTCAGTAAGTGGATGGAGAGATTTTGTTCTACATACAGCAGGCAACTTGTCAAGAACATCTCCTTATTTGCAAAAGTCAAAGTGATCCCATATGCTGGACCTCAAATGTGGCTTTAAAATCTTTTGCTCCTCCAGGTCTTTCACTCCAGAGTTGGGGAAAGAGCTGGAGCCTTAGTGACCTTGACCCCAGAGATGAGAGAGCCCACACGGAGGCTTCTGGTTCTGCCTCCTCCACTGAATGCGTGTACGTGGAATTGAGTAGATCTTCCACCCGACTACACACTCAGTTGAGGTCAACAGCTCCCCTCTCGCACTGAAGACCGTGTGGGCGGGGTGCAGCCCCCCCCCGCCCATGAGACACCGAACAGTTTGCTAGAATTTCTTCGACGCTGACTTTTTCCATTGTCTCCCCAAACTCCTCTGAAATCTGGGTTTTTGCCTCTGTGACTGCCCGAGCCGCAGATTGCTTGGCCTAACGATAGGCCTTGGGTTACCACCATGACTAACACCAGCAATCTTGCTATCACAGTTTCAAACAGCCACCTCAGCAATCCCGGCAAAACATGGCCCACTCAGATTCCATGTCTGCCACCATCTCCGGGGGAGCTTCAAGGAGTTGAAGACCATTTGATAGGGTCCTCAGAAAGACATTCCCAGCAAAAAAAAAGGACAGGAGATCTTATGATTTAGATCCTAGGCTGGATTACCTAGCCTAGCCCATGGATTACAATGACTTCTGGACCAACATACTATACTCATACACTCATATGAACTCAAACATTATTAGTAAACTGTTATGTGCTCTGTACAAGGGACATCTATTGCTATCCGCTTTAGGAAGTCCGTCCTCCTCTGTGGTTCTTCCTGAGGTTTCTTATTTTCCCAGTTTAGGGTTTTTTAAGTTTTTCCCACCTGTTTCAAGGGTCTAAGGGCAGAGGGTGTCACATCTGTACAGTTTTTCAAAGCCCAGTGACATAACATGTAAATTATGATTTTCATTCTATACAAATAAAATTGAATTTGATTTGATTTGATTTGATCACCTGATCCAACTAACCACCTCCCAAACACACCCTTCCAGGTTTTGCTGTCATTGCTCACAAGTCTTGAAGTCTGCCAGTAGAACAATGGAGTACCCAGTAGGGGCACCTTCTCCAACTCTTTGGTACTCTGAACTGCTGTTTGATGCATAGGCCCAAACCACAGTCAGGACCCGTTTCCCAACCCGAAGGCGCAGGGAAGCAACCCTTTCATCCACCGGGGTAAACTCCAACACATTGGCTGAGAACCGGGGAGCTATTAATAAGCTCACACCTGCTCTCCGCCTCTCACCTGGGAACTCCAGCATAGAAAAAAGTCCAACCCCTCTCAAGAAGACTGGTTCCAGAACCCAAATTGTGCGTTGAAGTTAGGCTAGACTATATCTAGCCGGTATCTCTCAAACTCTCGTACAAGCTCAGGTTCCTTCCCCACCAGAGAGGTAACATTCCATGTTCCGACAGCCAACTTCAGCAACCGGTGATCGGACCGCCAAGGCCCCTGCCTTTGACTGCCATCCGATCCACATAGCACCGGATGTCTATGGCTCCTCCTGTGGGTGGTGGGAACACGTGAGGACGGACCTATGTTTCTTTTTCGGGCTGAGCCCGACTGGACCCAGTGGAAAAAGGCCCGGCCACTAGGCGTGCACCTACGGACCCGTTCCCCAGGCCTGGTTCCAGGGGGGGTCCCAGTACCCCTCCGGGCAGGGTGCACAGGTCCGTGTTAGTCACCATCATAGAAGTCCTTTTGAACAGCGCTTCGTCGGGCCCCTCACGTAGGACCAATTTGCCTTGGGTGACCCTACCAGGGGCAAACAGCCCCCGACAACATAGCTCCAAGGATCATTGGGCCGTGGCAGTTCCTGGAGGGGAGTGTTCCGTATATTCTCCGTATAGTCTTAAATTGGCCAAATTGAATTTGATTCTCATCACTAATTTTTTTAACTTGTGATTTAAATGTGAGTTCAGAAACTAACAGAATACGTAAATATTTATACTCATGTACCACAGATACATTTCTCCCCACTACTGTAACATCTGGGTCTGGATCTCTATTAACAGACTATGAAAAAAACATTAAGATGTAAACATGAATTTGTTAACAGACTACAAATGTTGACCCCTGCAGCTGATAGCTCCTATATGACTGTATCATCAGCACACATCTGACAAGTTACAGTTGGTGGACAGACTTCAGGAAGGTCATTGATATACAGGCTAAATAATAAGGGACCCAGAATTGAACTTTGAAGTACGCCAATATAATTATTACTCATTTTAGATTTACATACACACATTGTTTCCTAACAATTTACTAACGCTATAAATTCAATAAGTTGAACTTTGATAATTTGGCAATCAAATTCTGATTAACTGTATCAAAACTTTCTTAAAATCAAGGAAAACAGCCCCTCCTATACCTCATTTGTCTAATTTGGCCTTATTATTTTCCAGAAAAACACAATTTGTTGTTTCAGTGGAATGATATTTTCAAAACCCGAACTGCATGGGGTGCAATGATAAGGAAGCAATATTTAAGTAATGTAATGTGTTCAGAGATACATTTTTCTGCAATTGATACTGTAGGAAGAATACGTATGGGTCTGTAATTACTAATAATAGTGTATTTACTAGGTTTGAATATTAGAGTGATTACTGCAGTTTTCCAAGCACTTGGAAATACTCCTCCCTTAATAGATTAATTGACATTTTTCTCTAATAGAAGTATAAGTGCAAGTCTAAGAAATAAGGTGAAAAGAAAAATTTTGAGTCAAAGACAGAATTTACGGAATCAGTATTATATGCTGTTGCCATTTCATTTGGATCACTGATTAGATTATCTTTTATATTCAATGTATTGTTCTATTAATATTAGATCCTCCTGTTTATTTCTTCAAATTTTGCCAGATTTTCTACTTAAAAAAAAAAAAAAAAAATCTGAACCATTTAGCTACATCATAATTATTCATTATAAGTTGAATATCAGTCCTAAAGCTTTATTAATGCCTATAATCATATGCTGTTCATATAGCTACTTCGCTAATAATTAATATAGCAATTTAGCTCATGTTAATGAGATAAAAATGTAGCTTTACATACTCCATAACAAAAAGTTTGATCTAGTACAGATGACATATAGTAGTATAACATATACACTGTCAGATATGATAAGCTTTAATCATTTTGTAAGCCATCAAAGTTAGCTAGTTAGATTTTGAACTTTAGGGAGTACATGTTCACCAAATGTACATGCTCTAGTTTTTCCTTGGGATTGTCTGATAACAGACTCCTCTGTCCAGCTGACTTGTCTGTTTATATATTAAATTTGGTTAAAAAAAATGGCAGTGAGTTGAAACAAACTTCGACAAAAAGTCAGTCATGATTAGTTGCAGAAATAAAAACATACTAATATATTATTATTAGGGACAATATTGAAATATATACAATCTCATACTGACAGGGACACTTCTCCACTCTGACTAATTCTGCTTTCACTACTTTACATTTCACTGATTACACTTAAGTACATATTACTACAATTTGTTCTACTTCTTTCAGTAAGAACGTTGCAATTTTTTATTATTGTTCTTCAATATGAAAACACAAGGCTATTTTTAAGTGAATAAAACAATAATGGAAAGAAGATATACAGATTTAATCAAATCAAATCGAATCAAATGTTATTTGTATAGTCTAAAATCACAATTTACATATTATCTCATTGGGCTTTGACAAACTGTACAGATGTGACATTCTCTGCCCTTAGACCCTCGAACCGGGTGAGGAAAAACTTAAAAAACCCTAAACAGGGAAAATAAGAAACCTCAGGAAAAACCACAGAGGAGGGATCCTTCTTCCTAGGACGGACAGATGTGCAATAGATGTTACATGTACAGAACACAACAACATGATAACAACAGTTTACTAAGAATATATAAAACATCCATGAGTCCCAGAGTCTGTGGATTCTATAAATCCAGATGTATGGGAAGTCAAGTGATCCAAACGCAGGTGTATTCTGTTGGTCCAGCAGTCATTATAGTCCATGTATCAAGATCTGAGTGTTGCTGATGTAGTCACTGAGTCCAAGAGTATGTGGAATCTATAAATCCAGGCATATGTGAAGTGTAGTGATCCAGAAGCATGTGTAGTCTATTGATCCAGAAGCCATTGTAATCTGTGGATCCCGATTTGAAATCCAGCCTAGGATCCAGGTCACAGGATCTCTTGTCCTAATGTGGGCTGTAGGTATCAGGCACGACCACAGCAGCAGCTCCCACCGTGACCTAGAGAGACCTGCGGGTTGATAAAGCACAACAACTCCGGGGAAGAAGTAAAGTTTGTGTAAGGATATGGACATTTAAAGGAGCAGAGATGGAGTCTGAGTCAGAGGGGGCAGAGAAGAGAGCTCAGTGCATCATGGAGTGTTCCCCCAGCAACCTAAGCCTATAGCAGCATAACTAAGGGCTAGATAGGCCAGCCTTAACTATAAGCTTTATCAAAAAGGAAGGTTTTAAGCCTACTCTTAAGATCAGAGAGTGTGTCTGCCTCCCGTCCCAAGACTGGAAGATAGTTCCACAGGAGAGGAGCTTGATAGCTGAAAGCTCTGCCTCCCATTCTACTTTTGGAAATTCTTGGGATCACGAATAACCCTGCATCCTGGGAGCGTAAGGTTCTGGATGGGCGATAGGGTACTATGAGCTGTTCAAGATAAGATGGTGACTGACCATGAATAGCTTTGATTGAATAGATTAATTATGTTGCTGGATAATGAGTCTCTAATGTGTTTGGGGCCCAGCACCATGACTTCAGTTTTGTCAGAGTTTAACATTAAAAAGTTATGAAACATCCAGTTTTTAATGTCCTTAAGACATGACTGTAGATTAGCTAACTGATGGGTTTCATCTGGCTTCGTTGATAAGTATAGTTGTGTGTCATCTGCATAAGAGTGAAAATGTATGGAGTGCTTTCTAATCATTTTACCTACAGGAAGCATATATAGAGTAAATAGTAATGGTCCAAGCACAGAACCTTGTGGGACTCCATGACTAACCTTGTCATATCTTGATGATTCATCATTAACATGAACAAAATTATATCTATCAGATAGGTAGGACTTAAACCATCTTAGAGCAGATCCTTTAATGCCATAGTGTCAAAAGCTGCACTAAGATCTAATAAGACTAGTATAGAGATAAGTCCCTCATCAGATGCAGTGAAGAGGTCATTTGTAACTTTTACCAATGTCGTTTTTGTGCTGTGATCCTTTCTAAAACCTGACTGAAAATCTTCAAATAGACTATTATCCTGAAGAAAGCCACATAGTTGTTTAGTTACCGCTTTCTCTAGAATCTTTTAACGAAAGGGGAGGTTGGATATTGGTCTATAGTTGGCTAGAACTTCTGGGACCAGGGTAGGTTTTTTTAGGAGCGGTTTAATTACAGCTACTTTAAATGACTGGGGCACATAACCTGTTACAAGGGATAGATTGATAATGTTTAGTAGTGGATTGCTAATTAAGGGTAAAACCTCTTTGAGCAACCTAGTAGGTATGTGGTCTAGTATACAGGTTGACAATTTAGATGAAGATAATGTTGTCGTTAGTTCATGAAGGTCAATTGGATGGAAGCTTTCCAAACACATATCAGGACTAATAACACCCTTTATAATTCCTGTTGCTGAACTGGAATCTGTGAAGTGTAGGATATTTTCTCTGGTAAGTATAATTTTATTATTGAAGAAGTTCATAAAATCGATACAGGTGAGGGCTCTAGGAATGCATGGTTCAATAGAATGATGGCTCTCAGTCAGCCTGGCTACATGCTGATTTAGTGTTCATGAAAATGAAACTTATAGCTTGTTAAAGTTATCAGAGCAGATTTTTTTTGTATTTGAAAGCGATTCTTCTGAAGGACACGACTGTCCAATCAAAGATTTACTTTATCTGAAGTGACCAAACTGCTTCCGTTGAAGAATGAACACTTAATTAATCAAAACAAGCAACTGAAACTGAAGCTGACACTTCAGGACATAAATGGTGTGTTTCTAACGTAAATGTTAGTTTGATAAATGGTATATTTCAAGAAATGAATAACAGTTATTTAGTATTAGTTCAGAGTTTGCATGTAGGAAGCAGATGACCCTTCAAACACATAATGTATACAGTGTCAGACTTAAAGCTGGGTGCGGATCCAGTCTGACATTTGTGGTTATTATCAGTGGAGTATTTTTCAATCAATGCAGATGAGTGAAATTTATCTGTAACCATAAGCCAAGAACTGGTGATAATTTAAAAGGGTACACAAAATGATTTTGCAGGGCATTCAAAATAGACTTTTCTCATCTGAATCTTCATAAGGTGGTATACAACCCAATTTGTTCTTGGAGAGGGATCAATACTTGATGAGGCCCTTCGTTCGTTAACCATTCATCCATGGTGCTCTTGTTATGCTTTGGCTTTAGCTAAACTCCTTTTCTGGTGGGCATGTGCAGGGACCTTCTTGTGGAGTATAGATAACCCAGCGCTGTTCACATCTCCCAAAACTAATTTTCATCCATACTTATTTATGTTTTTGCTTCCCCTTTATCCCACTGTACAGACCAACCATTATGGCAAGTTGTTCCTCTTCAGTCAATTTGGTTACAACTTTTAGCTAGCTTGTCAGCATGGTTAGATATCTCTGCAACACAGACATATTCGACCTAAAAACAATTCTGCTGTTTCTTCAAATTCTATTGATAATATTAGCTCGTTCATTCAGTATTCTAAACTAAAATTCTTTCTATTGCTCACACCTTGCTCCTCTAACGTATTCCTTTTATACCTAAGATCAACCAATCCAGTCCTCATTTCTTGTAGTGTAAAAACAGTATTTACCACAGAAATGTGTGGTGCAGCACATTTTTTATTCAGTGATGTGAAAATCTAAACATACACAGTTATGAATTCATTTTATTTTTGAACTTTTAAACATGTGAAGAACAGAATCATGGAGATAGCTGTCCTGTTTTACACCTGCCAAGACTTTAAGGTAATTGAACAACATTCAAATGTTTTTTGTGTTTGAGCAAGGCTTAAAAAGACCTTCTGGTACAAATCCTGTCATCCAGCTCAAATCTGGCTTCTCAGTCATGCTGATCCATTTTCTTACCTCAGCTATCTTGCATGCTCGTAGTGGGAGCTCCCTTGTGTTTACTGTACGACGTGAAAAGAGTTCAGTACTTTTTGCTGACACCCATTTGTAGGAAGCCCAGGACAGAGTGAATAGTTTAAGTTTGGCCTGGCAAGGGTGGGACTGAGGGTGGGGGCTAATACTATGGATCAAAGGCTTAACATGGGGATATAGTCATATGCCACAGAAAAATGAGCTATTTGCTCAGGACACAAGTCAGCAGCTATTAAAAAGTCAACCAACAAAGTGTAGGAACATGAACATGTAAAAAAAATGATGGAAAATTCCAGATATGTTGGTCCTGTTAGTTCCCACTTACAAATGACCTTCAATATGACCGTGTATTGACAAATAAAGAAAGTTTAATAACCTATGTTACACCCTGCACTGTGCAATACAGTGTATGCCCCCAACTGTTTAATGTTTCCTTATGTTTCACAGTTCTTGTGTCTTTGTCTTCTGTCATGTGGGTATTGATAGTTCAGATTTGTTCAGCCACAGTGGTAGTACATGTTCAGACCTCTGATTTCCAACAGTGTTCAGTAACTCTGCCTGGGGTCTCATCTCTTATTCTTTTTCACCTCACCTGCTCACCAACTAAACCTCCAGCATTGAAGCAACACTCCTGTTCTCATGAAGGACAGCATGAAGTTAGATCAGTCTCAAAATTCACAAATACAACACAGACAAATTAACACATGCATTTTTGGATTCTTTGGAAATGTTTCTCTCCACAAAAATACTTTTCAATGTACACAGAAACATTTATTGTTTTGAATATATACAATGGAAATCCACAAAAATATGTATTTGAAATATTTGCAATTTTCATTAAAAACATATGTATTTGTGACTTTTATACACAATCTGTTGAAACTGCATTTTCAAACTGCTTGTTGTTCGTAAACTTCACTGAATTTGTATGTGGGGTTTCGAGACAACCAACTCTTCGATTCAAACCTTTTTTTTATTCAAGAGGGATTCGCTTTAGCCAATCAGATGTCTCCCTCCTTTTAGCTGTCCCACATGGAGCCTATCTCAGCATCTTCGGGTGAAGGCGGGGACACCCTGGACAAGTCAACATTTCATCGCAGGGCTGACATATAGAGACAAACAACTATCCACACTCACATTTACACCTACGGGAAATTTAGAGTGACCAATTAACCTAACCCCCAGTTTTGCATGTTTTTGGACTGTGGGAGGAAGCTGGAGTACCCGGAGAGAACACATGCAGGCACAGGGAGAACATGCAAACCCTGCACAGAAACGCCCTGACTTGGGAATCAAACCCAGGACCTTCTTGCTGTGGGGCGACAGCATTAACCACTGCACCACTGTGCCGCAAATCTAACATTGGTAACATAATAATTCAGAAACTACTGTGTGGTGATTGGCTACAGCTAATCCCTCTTGAAAAAATGCACAATGCATATGTGAATCAAAGTGTCCGAAGAGTCTCAAAACCCCACACACAAACGCAGTTCAAAACCACAAGCATTTTATAAATGCACAGTTTATGTATAAAAGTCATAACATACATATACATTTTTGACGAAAATTGCAAATTATTTCAAATACATATTATTGTGGATTTCTGTTGTAAATATATATATAAAAAATGATTCTTTGTTGAGCTGTAAACTTTTTTTCCTCTGGAAAACTGCTCACAAACATTGCTGTTGAGGTGGTATTGGGGTGACAGCACTTGCTTCCATTGATACAGTACATTGTACTGTTCATATTTGCCATGGGTCTTAATTACATCCCTGGAAATAAGGGATACAGCATACAGACATACATATCCAGATCCTTTGTTTAAGAATGATAGTGTAAAAAATATTTGAGATTGGCTCATTGTGTTTTGCATATTAATAGATTGGAATTGATAGATTTTCAGCATTTTCTGACACCAGGATTGACCACCAGGTGGAATTTTGATTTTTTTCTACATATATATCTATTACTAATTTAATCTACACAGAATTAAATGCAAATTACTCAAGAAAGATAATATACATTCATTGTGACATCTTTAAATGTCTGATGGTGTGCTGCCAGCTGTGTTGCGGCTGCCATTTTTGTGTGTACATCAGGGATTATCAATAATCCACCCTTGCAGTAACAGGTTGCAATAGATGAGTTTGTAATAACAGACTTTGAAATAGATTTTCGGATGTGCTATTGATAATATACAGTATGTGTAAAATCAGAAATACTGATTTACCATATATATTGTACCTTCTGACTTTAAAGTCCGCCACCATATAACCGCTGAAGTGAACTGAAGTTAAAGTTATCTGTAATGACGTCACTAAAATCCATCATTTGACTCACCACATATCCAAAATGACAACTGCAGTAATTTAGTTTTTACTAGATAGAATTTAAGTTATAGATATCTCAAACATCATTTTGACCTGTCAGGATTGCTGCACACTATGTTGTTGATAGGAGGCTTTCGATTGGATACAGATCCAAATGTATTCAAGGAAAACAAGAGAATAGCATTATTGTTAGCACGAGGAATGACGGTTGTTGTTGTGGCTAAAAGGAATTTCCAGCGGCTCCTTCGGGATGCTCTATAATGCTTAGTGATAGTTTGAGCCCGTGCATATGGCAAACCATTTCAACATTTAATAGCTAATCTGATTATGGGGCATGCCTGTCTATGGCAAGTCCCTCTTCATACTTTCCATCACTTCTGGCATAATTACAGATATTTGTAACGTCATTTCGCCTAGTCAAAACTATAGTTAGAAATATCCGTAATGTAATTTTGCCTAATCAAAACTTTAGTTAAGAATATCTGTAACTACATTTTGATTAGGCAGTATTAAAATTAGAGACATCTATAACATAATAACAGATATCTGCATCTGCATCATATCTTGTATTGTATTAGGAGATATACACAAAGACAATTTTGACTAGTCACAATTGCAGTTAAGGAGACAAAACATAATTTTGGATATGTACAATCTACAATATAGACATCTTTAATTAAGGGGGAGTTGGAAATATCTTGAATGGAATAACGGATAGTCATGATTTATTTTCAGATATCCACAATTCACATTGCAGATATCCGAAACTGAATTACAGATATCAGTAGTGAGAAACCCCATACACATGAATGAGGAAAGTGATGTCATTTCACCTGGGAAGAACTCAGTTATGGATATCCGAAATGTTAGTTTTGACTAGGAAGAATTACATTACGGATATTTGTAACACATAACCAAACTATCTATTAAATGTTAAAACAGCTTATTATAGGTTAGGCACATGAATGCCAAGACTTAAAATCAGAACATTATATTTTACTGAGACATCAAATCATGTCCTGTGCTCTCCTGTAACGCAGATTTTCATAGTTGTATGTAAATACAAGCATTATTTTTACACATTATTTACTAATAAAAAATCTGATCAAAAATTTGACAGTATTTGATCTGTATTTTGACAGAAAAAATAAATTTATGCACATTCATTACAGTTTTTTACAATTAGGTCACAAGAATCAAGTACACTGTATGTACACTGACTACACAGGTGAATGAAAGAAAGATGATTAAACAAAAATAAATAAATAATAAAACAAAGAAAATTTACATAATAAGCTTATAGTGGAGTATTTAGTGTGTAGTGCAATGAAAAAGCATGCAGACATAATTTAAGATAAAAAAAAAAAAAACGATAGTCAGGATATTTCTGCTTTCACTGTAACAGAGATGCAATCACAGCCTGTTTCCACTCTTTAAATTCAAGCAGAAAGTCAGGACTTAATGATGCCATCAATCTGTCTAATTGTTTCTGTCCTGAAGTCAGTCTCTGTGAAAATACATCTACAGAACCCAAACAGAGCAACTTAAACACAGTTTGTTTCATGTGAGATATGGCACTAGAGTTGTTTCACATTCATTCGAAAAATGCCTGTGATTATAGGCGGGGTCTGTAACAATTTGACCTTTGACCTAATTTAGCACTAGGTTTCATTTTGAACACAACCTTTGTGATGTGAAGTGTTTCTTCTGTTTAAGTGTTATTTGCAGATATTCAATGAGAACCATCATTGCCCTATCAACGTGACAGTGAAGGGAATGTGCTTGCTTAGGACTCCAACACCAGGAGCTTCAGATGAACAGGAGAAAATGGTCTGTCAGACCTTGGTGCATTTGCTAAAGAAACTATTTGAAACAGGTCTTGTGGGCTAAGCTGCTGTTGTATTTGGCTGGAATAGGGTTCGGAACGGCAGGGCAGCAGAAGCCACCTGCAGCTGCTGCAACAGAGCTATTTGGATGTCAGGACAAGACATGACCACCCCTGGTGGAATAGCATTAGTATATGAGAGGAAGAAGATGTAGAATAGGATTTAATAGGAGATTAAAGATAAGAATATAAGACCGAATCACGCAAAATATTTTTTATGATTTCCTGTTGCCTGTCCATCCATCCGTTGGCCCATTTTTGTGAATGTATTTGCTTAGGAGCACCCTGACAGAAATTAGATTTGCAGAAACATTCACCTGGACTCCAGAACAGACTGAATAGATTTTGGGGATCAGTCCCTTGTTCATGAATGCAGGAACGCTTAGAAGAGATTTAATCAAATGTGGCAGAAATGTCAGTCTGGAAGAAAGGGTAAGCCAATAAGAAGTTAGTGATCAGTGGTCAAAGTCAATATGATGTCAACATCTGTCCCATCTTCCGGCACACTTTGAAGGCATTTCCTTTAAATTGGTACAAATATCCACTTAGTCGTTGGAACATTTTTCAGACAGCTAGCAAAGTGCAGCGTACATGGTATGCTGAGCTAAAACTGAGGGACTATCTGTCATTCACCACTAACATGATTGATTGGTTTGTCTGTCACACTACGTTTGGTGCAAATGAAATGGCGCTGGAAGAACAACCATCTTCCTCTCTCTTATTCTTGGGAAAATTTTGAGTTCCAATTCAGATTAAAGCAATAGAGAAAGTTTTGGAAAATACAAAGACAGCGTTTCACTAATGACGTTGGTGCTTTAATTATTCAATACTTTTTCCCCCTCCGAATTTCATGGTATAAAAGTTACCATTTCAGAAATATTTAAAATGTATTTTTATAATGCAAATAGTAAAGCGAGCACTTCACACTTGTCATGCAATCTTCATCCTTAGGAAGAAGATGTTTTCCATCACTGCATGCACTAATGATTGTTCGGACAAAGGTATCCCTATTATAGAGCTATGTTGCTCTCTGCCTAACTCTCAAGTGAGACCTGCACAGTGGGGCATACATCTATGACCACAGTGTTAAGATCTCTTGTATTCTTGTTACTTTGCAAGAGTTCCTAATCAAGGTTGCCATGACATACAGTATCACATATGTACAACCCACAAATCTTTATACAGACATAAGTTGCAGAAAGTAATATCATACACAAATGTTTGAAAATAAATATTCCCTTTTTCTCAGGTTGCTATAGTATAAATGTACTGTAGGATAGTCCCAGTAGGTAATTTCTGTAAGTTCCGTGGATGGTGGACAACAGCAGTTCTTTCTAGAGTAATTTGACTTCAGTTAAGTAGCATATTTATTGCATATTGAGCTGACGTAATTTTATGCAATGTCCTTAGGGAGCTGTGGCACTTGTTGCGCTGTCGCAGTTGTATTAACTTCTGATGAAGCTTAGCTGTTTGTATCGTCAACACCAGTGTTTAAAACATGCACCTAAAATAAAAAGAATTTGCCCCTGTGACAGAACAGTTTATCTGTCTACACCAAAGGAATTGAAAATCATGTGGCTATAAAGCCTAAACACTTTATTGGTGCTAATTCAGTTCTGTCAATAAAAATTTAGCACACAAAACCCCACATATGAACTTGTTTAGGCTACAACAGTCTTTACAAAGCGCAAATGAGAAAAGTGAATAAAACATAATCAAAACAATTTATTTTTCACTGTGTTGCAGCTATATGGCTGCAGATCGCCCTGTTCTCTGCATCTCATGGGCTACATCCCATTTGCATTTCAGCTGACGGTGAATATAAAGCCCAGGCACAGAGATCCTGGACGTACAGAATTCTGGATTCTGGATATACAGTAACTATAGGCTCTATGCCGGCTTTAAGATAACAAATATTATGTCCATTTCTTTTAAAAACACCACAAACATTATTTCTGTTGAAGTGGCATTGCTGATACACCTTTTCTTCACTTTATCCCAAGCAACAGAATAAATCAATAATTTAGCCAAACATTTTAGTGTACCTCTCATTCCTTGATAGCAAAAACATAAACAGAAATTATTTACTCTCTAAGAAAAAGGATTTGCGTACAAATGTTTGGAATATGCCAGTTTGTGTTCAGTGAGCCAGAAATTGCACCAATAATCCATGGAATTTATCATCTGATACAGAGGCTGTGACTCAGATGGTAGAGCAGTCGTCCAGACCCTGCAGTTAACTTGTCGAAGTGTCCTTGAGCAAGACACTGATCCCCAAATTGCTCCTGATGCTGCGCCATCAGTGTATGAATGTGTGTGTTAATGGGTGAATGCAAAACCCGTGGTGTAAAGCTCTTTGACTGGTCAACAATGACTAGAAAAGCACTATATAAATACAGTACATAAACTAGTCCACCACATGCTAGACCTATGACAAGTTTAAACACTGGACTAATTTAGTCATTCATGTTTGAACCAGACACATACCAGGAAGAGGAGGAGAACTATTTATACAAAGTCACAACAACTTTATTTAATGGAGACTGTCATAGGTGGACTGCAGAACAAAAGCCATGACCTGAGCCATGATGTTTACTGCACATAAAAAAAACAAAACAAAACATATGGACATGTTAACAAGATGAAAAACATAATTGTCGTTGGTAGCACCCTTTTGTAAAAACCCATTTGTAAATTACACTCAAATAGTTCAGATTGTACTACAGTATTCTCTATTAAATCGTTTAAGCCATGCATAACATTATTTTTGTTACTGGACATAGATATTAAGATTCATTAAAGCCGTGAGTTGCCAAATCACTGATTAATACAGTGTTTACATACCATAACTGGCTATTATATTCCGCAACTGGCAATGGGAAATTAGCATAGAGATGGAAGAACACATACATGTAACAGACACTGTGGAGCTCATTGGAAATGTCTAACTGTGCTCTAAGGACAAAATGAGAGAATGTTACAGATGACACCTAAAAAATGCCCCACTACAAACATGACTGATGAAATGTGAATAAAGTTGTGGTTGTGAACTGCAGCCCATGCTGTCTACATGTTGATGACATGATGTTGTTGGAAGTTTTCTATTCTCGTGTGTAGTCTGTGATAATGTTTCCTTAACATTCCACATAAGCACTCTGCCTTTACTGATTGGCTGCAGCAGCCTCAGGCAACTGCAATCAGAAGCCTTTATAACAATGAGGATGATAAAACATTTGGGTAGTGAGGCCCGTCATAAAGTTTACATAAAGGGATCAAATATCAAAATTGTCCTGTGTGGATGAATAACATCATAACTGGTTGGTAAATCACAAAGTTATACAGCGTTTCTCATCCAACAGCCTCTCCGTCATCCTAACTACATAAATGAAGTTGAAATGAGGAAACCCTGGCCTCTAGACCTAGATGATAGCGGTGAAACTGAGCACAGTTTGGATGTTGGTGAAAGACTTTGAGCTATGCTTTCAAGCGTGGGAGGGAGCCTGGTGCAAAGTACTCAGGCATAGCATTTTGATTTCCCTAATGTTCATAATTAAACGTTTTCTGTTTGAACAGCCAGCAGGGAACTCCTGGGCTTGTGTTTTTGTAGTGGCTATTGTGTTTGTGGAGCCAAATATTGGAAAGTTTGATACCGAATCCCCTGGTGTATGTTAACTTTGGCAGCGGGCAAAGGATTCTGGGGATGCTTTTCCTGCACAGTACTGCGTCTCCACCGTCCACCACCCACCATCTCCTCAGGTCGTGGAGTTCCCTGCAGCCACAGCTCGCTGAGCTGAGGAGGTGGAAGTACAGGGAAGACATTGTGATGTACCTCAGGGTGAAAACTTATCTCAAATGTCTCTGAGGTTTTCAGAGTAAACACTACAATGTGGGAGATTTTCTGGAGCAGCTTATCTCCTGTTGCTGGACTTCATTCTTCCCAGTACCTTGCAGGGCTTTCTCTTGTGCTTCAGGAAGCTTTAAGGCACTTCCAGAGGGAAACATCCCCTTGCAGCATGTATTGTGCATCAACCTCTCAGCCCACAAGCTCTCTCTCCTGCCCAGGGATCTGTAAATGTTCAGACTACTGTGGAAAAGAAAACCAGGGCAAGGCCCCCTTTGGCCTGTCTCTGAGCAGCACAGGATGAGTCCAGTTTGGATGGGAATGTGAGCCGAGGGCCGCACAGGAGGAAAGGCAGAGTCAGCAAACAAGCGGTAGAGCAAATAAGCCACACGTACTATTTGTTATTAAGGTCTATTTTCACGTGTGCTTACACAAAACCACTGATACCAAGTCATCCAGTACTGCAGTGGTCACATATCTAAAGATGTTCCAATCTTTTTAATAAATGCATTGTGCTGCTATGACCTCCATGACCCTGGGATCACTGTTTTCATAGTTTTAATTGGTCCACAATTTGTTACTAAATGTAATGTTTGCTCTGTCACCCATTTCTCTCTATTGTCACTATCAAAACAAGTTTTTTTTCTCTCTTCAAAACCTTGCTGATATGAATATCTGCCATGGTACAAGTATCATATGAATAAATTATGTTAATATCTTTTAAGAAAAATTAAATCATTAATAGGTAGCATATTGAAATTAAATCTTCAATCACACTAATATATGTTCAAGTGTTCATTTTCTCTGACCAGTTTTGTTTTAATTAGTTATCTGATGTTATAAAAGGGTTTGAAACATTGATTGATTGGCAGCTGAGCTCTGCTCTCTTTATCACATCAAGTTGGTTGAGCAGATACAACTAACGGTATACTAGCTCCTGGATTTTAAAATCAAGTGTTTAAACTATCATATTTAAACAAGGCATCTGTGAGGTTGCTGCAGCTGCTGGCTTGAAAGTAAAAAAATAAGGAATGATGCTGAGCTCAGCAGGTTCCCACAGATTTACTAAAACATGCAGGATCCTGGACAAGAGATGGAAAAATGTCTTTTAGTTACAATGTTTTTGATATTTTTTATTTGTTATTGCATTTTCCCTCAAAGCTCAGAAGCACAAATTGTCAGAATAAATTGCACATACACAAGAGAGGAAACTGGAACACCACCAAATCTACTTTGTTCCCAAACCTAGAGAGGAGCTCCAGAGAGGATTCACAATCATGTAGATAACTACTATCTCCCATCAGCCCCAGTCCGTGATGACATAATGATGTGATAAAATTTTGTAATAAAATGGAACTACAAGCACTCACAGATCACATTCCTCAATTAAGGTCCACCAGTCCACTTTAAATTAAAACACTTTGATTCTCTCTTTAATCTGGCCCCACAGCAAAACATAGTGGGTTCTTACTAAACTCTTTCCTCATTCTCCAACCAAGTTTCATTGAAATCCATCCAGTAGTTTCAGTATAGTCTTGCAGACAAACAGACAGAGATTAGCTCCTTGGTGAGGTGATAACCTCCAGTAAAGGATAGTGTTACAAACAAGCATGAAATGGAAGATACATCAGATTTTATGAAATCAGCTGAACAAAAATTGATCTTATCACCAAACAAAGAGACAGTCTAATAAGTGATGCTTTACTGATGATGACGAGCTTCCTGCCATTGGTGCAGCATTCATATCTGTAGAAAGTGCTTGGGATTTCAGCGAGGATGCGATGGGACGCAACAGAAGCTTCCCAGAAGTGCTGACAAATGCACAGCCACAGTATTTGCACAGAGCAGATCAGTTCAGACAGGAGGTAAGCAATGGTATCTTTCAGAGTAAAACAACCTGTGCAGACTTCAGATCCTATGTTACATCAAAACAGACCAGAAATAAATGAATTAACTATGTACCCTACTTACCCATGAAAATGACTAAATGAACAATATTGAAAAAATGCTCCTCTCCTGAGATGCTCATTATGATTGAAAGCTGGGCTTTTTCCAGTACAGCTTTTTTATCCTGTACCAATTTTTGAGATAAGATCGAAAAGTTAAGTATGAGCATGATGTAATGATAATGATATTGATAATAATAGTGATGCTGGTCAATGCTTGCGACCCATCTTGGTGACCCATCATCACCAAGTGCCGTGAACGGCTGGTCCTAAACCATATCAAGTCTTGCCTCCGTCCCTCCTTCGACTCTCACCAGTTCGCTTACAGAGTGAACAGATCTATCCCCCCTCTTCATACATGGTGATTGCGTGGAGAGTGACATCACCTTCACCTTCCTGGGCACCGTGATCTCTACTAGCCTTTCCTAGTCTGCAAACACCTCAGCTGTCCTCAAGAAGGCACATCAGCATCTCCACTTCCTGAGAGTGCTCAGGAAAATTAACATCTGTGAGAAGCTGCTGGTGACCTTCTGCCGCTCTACCATTGAGAGCATCCTGGCCTACTGCATCACAGTGTGGTTCTCCCACTGCACCATGGCAGAGAGGGAGAGACTCCAAAGAGTGATCAAGAAAGCACAGACGATCATCGGCTGCCCCCTCCCCTCCCTTAAAAACTTATACTCATCACGCTGCTTCAGCAGAGCTGAGGCAATCACAAGAGAAAGCATCCATCCTGCACACCACCTGTCTGACCCGTTACCCTCTGGCAGGCACTACAGGTCCATCAAAACCAGGACAGACAGACTCAGAAATAGCTTTTTCCCACAAGCCATCACTGCACTAAACACAAGCAGGCACTTACATTCACCCCTTCGCCCACACACACACACACACACACACACACACACACACCACTCAAAGACAATGTGCAATACTGACAGAGACTGACTGTATTTTATATTTTACTGACTGTATTTACTTTATATCTTTATATTTTAGTATTTCTGCTTGTAATTTTTATCCTTAGTTTATATTGTTTGTCATACTCTGCTATAATTTTGTTGTACACTTGTTTCGTTTTGTTTCTGCCGCTTATCCGGAGGGGCAACAGCCTGAGCAGGGGAGATCCAGACACTCCTCTCCCCGGCCACTTCCACCAACTCCTCCGGGGGGACACCAAGACTTTCCCAAGCCAAGGGAGATATAATCTCTGCAGCGTGTCCTTGGTCTGCCCCGGGGTATCCTCCCGGATGGGCATACCCAAAAAACCTCTCCAGGGAGACGTCCAGGAGGCATACTGACCAGATGCCCGAACCACCTCAACTGGCTTCTCTGAACGCGGAGGAGCAGCGGCTCTACTCTGAGCCTCTCCCAGATGTCTGAGCTCCTCACCCTATCTCTAAGACTCAGCCCAGCCACCCTGCAAAGGAAGCTCATTTCGGCCACTTGTATTCACAATCTCATTTTTCGGTCACTACCCAGAGCTCATGACCATAGGTGAGAGTTGGGATGTAGATTGACCTGTGAATTGAAAGCTTTGCCTTCTGGCTCAGCTCTCTCTTCACCGCTTCAGAGTCCGCATCACTGCCGACGCTGCCCCAATCCGTCTGTCAATCTCCTGCTCCATTTTCCTCTCACTCGTGAACAAGACCCCGAGATACTTGAACTCCTCC
>KV751388.1:662580-682128 GCA_001698575.1 Mola mola | reverse complement strand
CGAACTTGACTCCCTCCGCCGCTTGGCTGCGCCTAGAAAATTCTGTCCATAAAAATTATGAACAGAACCGCTGACAAAGGGCAGCCTGATAAAGGCGGAGACCAAACCTGACTGGGAATGGGTCTGACTTACTGCCGGCAATACGAATCAAGCTCTGGCTCCGACAATACAGAGATCGAATGGCCCATAACAAACCACCATCTAACCCATACTCCCAGAGCACCCCCCACTTTGAGGGACACGGTCATAGGCCTTCTCCAGATCCACACAACACATGTGGGCTGGTTGGGCAAACTCCCATGCCCCCTCCAGTATCCTCACGAGAGTATAGAGCTGGTCCAGTGTTCCATGGCCAGGATAAAAACCACTTTGCTGCTCTTGAATCCGAGGTTCAACTAGCAGCAGGACTGTCCTCTCCAGCACCCTGGAGTAGACCTTCCCAGGGAGGATGAGGAGTGTGATCCCCGATAGTTGGAACACACCCTCTGGTCCCCCTTCTTGAAAAGTGGAACCCCCACACCTGTCTGCCTCTCTAAAGGCACAGTCCCCGATGTCCACACAATGTTGCAGAGGCCTGTCAACCATGACAGCCCTACAATATCCAGAGCTTTGAGGAGGTCAGGACGGATCTCATCCACTCCCGGGGCCCTGCCGCTGTGGAGTTGTATGACAGCCATAGCGACCTCGACCCCAGTGATGAGAGAGCCCAGCCCAAACTCCTCCGGCTCTGCCTCCTCCTTGGAATGCGTGTTGGTGGGATTGAGGAGATCTTCGCAGAATTCCTTCCACCACTAACATAAAATTAGACCTCAGAGCTGCAAATATTTTAACACTGACATCAACATCCCCTGTCCCGAAAATTATTAAACCTTCTGCTGTTTCCTTCACCTGATGGTGTTATAACAAACACTTACTTTGTTGGGTTGGCTGCGCCTAGATGAACAATAACACATGACCATGGAAAGAAAGACAAATAATTAGTTTTATTTTATGTGGAACAATGCCTGAAATTAGCCAGAACTCAAAGGTGTGAGCTGTAACTAACCTGTAAGAAAAAAACTCATTCCAAAAGTGATTTGTTGTGAAGTTTTGAACATATCTTGTAAAACTCAGTTGTATAATAGAGTTGTCTTGTGGCTTGCAGTGGATACACCTGGCAGTGGAGTTTGAGTGGCACTGAATGAACAATTAGAAACCAGGAGTCTGGCACCATGTGAAATTTAGAGAGGTGGTTTTAATGGTGAGGAGTCAGTCCAGACACTGCTGACTGATTTGCCCTCTTACTTTACTCTTTTACAATCCTCTACTCTTGTTTTCTTTGTGCATGTTGACATCCTAATTTGGCCAGTCCCTGTGAGAACTTTGACATTAAAGCTCTCACCGTGAGGCAGGTTAAACACCCATCATGTGCTGCTTGTAAGCCTACCAGCAGTGCTGCAGCAGGTGGCAATGTTGCACCATTACTGAACTGTAAGATAGAGAAAAAGTATATTATGGCAAAATAATATTTCTATTGCCTTACCCAGAATAACATTGCTCTGTGTAAGTGATGTCAGTGAATCCCTACATTATATCCTATACATGCTTGGATTCCAAAAGAAGACACTCTCAACAGACAACAGAATGCCCTCAGGCTTTTAACAAAAAAAGCTTGTGATTGAAGCAGTGAGGTTTCAGGAGATTAACAAGTCTTCATCGTAAGTATTTATTACAGCACCAAAGCTCAACATTCAAAAAGTAAAATGCCATCTCTAAATCTGTCAGTCTTCCTCAAAAAAGGTCTATATAAGGGCTGGGACACACTAAACTGCATTTAATGCCAATGATGGAGATACCCCATGTTTTGTATGCCGGGACAAAAAAGTTGCACTGAAGCTCCCCTCAGTGTCACATACTGCCAACTGTAATTTCTGCACCTGCACAATAAGGGAAACCAGAAGATGTATCTTCTGACGGCCAGTCTTTGGCATGGTGTGTCCTGGCCTTAAGGTCCAGCGCATGAAATATGTTCTATAGATGTCCTCTCACTATTGACGAGTATATACAAATTAGTATGCAGATTCATGACTTTCTGAGTGAACTCTCTCCTGCACTCAGAGATCATCAGCTCTGTGTGCAGTCAGACAAGTGTCCTCTAGGTTTAAATTATTTAAAACTAAATAGCACAGCTTACAGTTATTACATAATAGTAAAGTCACAGACTTTTGGAAACAGTATAGATAAATATGTTACTCTGAAGCCCTTTTGGTCAACTTTTGATAATCCAGGCTGTTACTGAAACATACTGTACATCTTTCTGGTTTTGCAGCACGCTTAAGTTTTTCAGGATTATGATGTATGTTGCAGTCAATAGCATGATGATAATAATCATAAGCACGTCAACATTTTGGTGTAGTTATATCTCCTCTACAGTGCACAGCCACTGCTCCTCGGTCCAGTGTTGTTATCTTGAAATTACTTTTTTTATGTGCAGATAACAATATTTTGACACGATATTCATTTTCTTTTTATATCGTATCTTGCGTCAGATTTCGTAAGTAAAGTATCTTACAAATTCTGGGTATTTCATATCCTATTTTTTTTTTTTTTTATTCATCCAAATTGTATCTCAATATCCTTTAATTTTTGGACCAAAGTCCAAAATATGTATGTGTGGTCCGCATCTGTATGCCCACATAATCTCCAACAGGGTTGTTGTGTAGAATAATATAATAGAATAATGTGTAATAGTTATCCTCTAATCTTACGGGTTATAAAAAAAATCTAAACTAATTTTTTCTCTCCAGAATTCTCTCCAGATCCTGGAGCTAGTTGCCGTGCCCTGCGTTTTACAAATATTGTCCAATGGCTACTCTGTTATATTTTCCTTCAACTCATTTTCCCATTTTTGTTTGATATACAAAGAAGAAGTTTTTCTATTTAGCATTAAACTTTTATATAAAACTGAGATTACTCTGCATTTTTCCTCTTATAGGCATTCAGAAAAACTTCAATAATTTGGTTAACTGAATCAGTTTTAATCTGTTTCTCAAAGTAATCCCTTACTTGTAGGTACCGATATCGTTCATATTATTCCAATCCAAAAATCCCTACCTTAAATTTTCAAACCTATGCATTTTCCCTTTTTCAATCAATGTACATATTGCTGTAATGCCTTTGTTCAACCATTGTTTAAATCCTTTATCACTTACACCTGGTATAAACCATGAGTCAAAAGCAAACCAGCTAAGGATTTTTATTTCTCTTTCTGGTTCATATTTTCCTACAATGATATTCAATATTTCTACTGTTGTTTTGGTTGTCTGGTCCAGTTTTGTTCCTCCTTTGTCGATTAGTCCTTTGTGCGCTAGTAAATTTTGCATCTTGATTTCTTTTGCAGTGGTTAGCACTGTCGCCTCACAGCAAGAAGGTCCTGGGTTCGATTCTGGGTCAGGGTGTTCCTGTGTGGAGTTTGCATGTTCTCTCTGGTTACTCCAGCTTCCTCCCACAGTCCAAAAACATGCAAACATGCAGAAATGACTAGTTCACGCTGTTAAAAGCTTTTTCAGCATCTATGCTAACTAGGATTGTTCCATCTTCATTTCCCTGAACATTTTCTTCAATATGTTAAGTCCTCCTGATATTATCTCGTATCTGCCTCTCCTTAATAAACCCAGCCTGATCCTTATGTATTAAATCTTGCATTAATTTCTCCATTCTCTTAGCTATAATAAAAGTGTAAAGTTTATAATCCACGTTTAAAAAACGATATTGGTCTATGATTATTGCAGGTCTATGATTTATCTTTACCTTCTTTTAGAAGGATAGAGATGATAGCCTCTTTCCGCAATGGAGGGATCTTATTTTTCTTAAGAGTAAAATTAAATGTACGGCCAATAATGGGATTAACTCTTCTTTAAAGGTCTTATAGAAAGTGGCGGGCAACCCATCAGCTCCTGGTGATTTGAATTATTGAATTATCAAAAAAACTCCTTCATCATGTCATCTTTCCCTGCAGAAGCCAGTTGTGCGTATAATTTTGTGTAGTACTCCTCAAACACTTTTCCTATTCCCTCTGGTTCATATAAAATTTTTTGGGAGGCCATGCTTGCCGTTTCTTTATATGACTAGTTTTAGGTCCTCCTTCGTTGTAACTCTGTTGAATAAATCTTGCTTTCCTTTCCACTTCTTGCAGCAGAATTTTTTTTTCCTGATTTCATTAATCTGACTTAATGTTACATTATCTTTTGTTTTCTTATTTTGCTGTTCCAAATCCTTTAATTTCTCAACTTGTTTCTGGTACAACTCTGGTACAATAACTTTTCTAATAAATGCTGTATATGAAATTAACTTTCCTCTAATTACAGCTTTAAAAGCATCCCATACAATTGTTGGGTCAACTACTCCATTGTCATTTTGTTCCCTGTATCTGTTTATTTCCCTTTTCCACTCATCCAGTAGACCCTTATTATTTAATATACCTTCATTGAGTCTCCACACTGTATTCTTCCTTTTACTATTCAAGTCAATTATTAAATAAATTGCACTATGGTCTTATATATCTGCCTTATTCATTAAAAAAATAATATATTCTGCAGTACATTACGTGTGGAGCTGAGTAGTAACTATAGTCCCCCATTTCTGATAGCATTGTATTCATAAACTTATTAATTTGTTTTTTATTTTTCTTTATGCTTGTTGTATCTAACCTATAGTTCAGTACCATATTAAGTGGTACTGAACACTGAATTAGTGTTCCTTCTGTTTCCAAATTTATAAGATCAAATATTTTCACCAAAAAGGATTTTTTACTTTCTAGAGGGGCATACATGTTTAAGAGTGTCACCATCTGATTTTCTAGTTTGCCTTTTATCATTATATATCTTCCCTCCTTATCACCTATCTCTTTAATTATCTCAAACTTTACCGTATTTAAAATCAAAATTGCCACCCCCCTTTTATAATTTTGTCCGAAGGAGCTGGTAAATGAATTCCTATAGCCTAATTTTTTGAACTTTTCATGTCCCTCTCGGGTTAAGTGTGTTTCCTGTAAAAAATAACGTTAAGCTTCTGTTCCGGGTTTTGGGTTGGAATGATGAATATTACTACAGGTCAGCTGTAATGCAGCTAATATCAGGTCTCATCAACACTCATCATGAAACACTGACACTACAGCATGATGAGAGTAACCTTATTAGTGAAGCTAACCCTTAAAGCAACTTATGGGTACTTACAATCAGTTATTTGTATTTGTGTGATTAATGACTGTTCCATTATGTAATGTGACATTTTTAGAGCGCTACAAAAAACTGGTTTGAGTTTACATTGCATGTGAGTTAAAAATTCTCAAACCCATGGTCAACATTTGGCTCTCTTTCATGTTTTATGTAGTGAAATTAATTATCATCATTAACTGTCAAATTATCATATTAACATCTAGTTGAAGGATTTGGAGTTAGCAGCATAACTTGTGCAGCATTAAACAGATAGCATATGTATAAAAAAATGACTTAAGTCATGTAATTTAATGTCAAATAAAAAGAGTTCCATTTACAACCTACCCACTACTGGGGTGAGTTGTTATACTATCTTGGAAGATGTAAAAATAATGTTACTTTGGAAAAAAAAACAAACAAAGAAAAAAAAAACAACAACAAACAATAAACAATAAGCAGTTTTGAATGAAATTAACATTTTTAAGGGATTAAAAACTAACATATCAGAAGATGAACAGAGAAAGAATTTCTGTGTCTTTGTATAATGTATTTCTAATTTGGATTTTTTTAGGCTTTATCACAGTAGTTGCAGAAGTACATCATTGCAATTGAGGCTGCAGGCTATATGTAGGCTCAGAACTGACAATAGGCACGTCTCTTGGCTTTAAGTCTGCATGTGTTCCTTACAGACGTTGCAAAAAATGTCCTTGTCAGCAGTATCACAAAGATCACTTACTGTACTGATGACACCACAGCTATTTTCTGGATTGTCAAAATGACAATCTTACTAGCCCAGAGTTATAACATTCATGGATACCCCCTCTTGCATGTATTCAAGTGTGTTTGTATACACTGTGTGTGTGTGTTCCAGGGAAATCTCAACAAGAAACTCCTCATTCCGGCAATACACAGCCTGTTACAGACAAATGAAACTATGCTATTCTGTATGCTCGGCCCAGGTCAGCATTAGCACTCATTAGATGGAAAGAGATGCTCCTGCACAGACAGGCAGCTGTCACTATGCGCCATCCGCATTCTATTCAGACATACAAGGTATCCTGTGTCCATGGCCAACACGCAAAACTTTAAGTTTATCTTGTTTGTGGGACATGACACAACACACATCTCTGAAACACACAAGCTCTCATAAATAGGGTTTAGGACATGACTGCAGCTTGGTTTCAAATGGAATGCAATCTCTGTGTGACTGCCACCTCTTGTTACACTTTATCTATGCAAAAAGTACATCACACTACAGTACGTTGTTCGTTTAAATCGTATGAACCTGATTTAGATGTGTTGACACTGCAGGTACGTTAAAACCAGTTGGAGTGTCTCCATCTGACCCCTTGATGTGTCTGGATTAGATGGGAGGGACTGTGACAAAATGTAGATTCATGAAAAACTGGCACTGACACTGAGCCTTAAAGATGACATTTTAACATTTCGGGTACTATTAATATTCAGTGTTTTATCAAAAACTGTTTATTTCTATTTCTAGTTTAAACAAATAATGTTAATAACTGAACTTCAAATGTATTATTTTCCCCCTGATTCAAGTCTTCAGGCTTCATGTTAATCAAACTGTGACACCGCCTCTTATGATGCATTGCTTTTTTGTTCACTATTCTATTTAAATATATACTTTATTTGCTAAAATAACAAGTTTGACCTAAATGTTTTAGTAACTCATTCTTGAATAGAGTATTAATCAGTGCACTACTGACTGTAGCTTCTTCAACAGCAGCCAACAATACTCGAGTTGGGAATGTGCATACCACACATCAATCCCTATTAATTATCTGGGGATTATTTTTGTTCCAAATGATAAAACCATTTTACTTGTTTTGTTCTTTTTAGTTCATTTATTGTCCTTTCTCTTTGTCTACACCACAGTCAGAAACTATTTTGATAATATTACCCAGTGATCCAAAAAATGGGGTTTCCTGAGGGTCCCCAGCAACAAAAGCAACCAAAAAAATTATTTTCACTAATTTTGACTAATCTCATTCCCTCATGTAAGGCAACAGCTGAATACACACTCTTCTTCTATATTTCATCTCAAAGCAAATTTCTCATGAGATGGCAGTATCAGGTACCAGGTCTGGGGGATCAGACAGGGAGCTTTCTGAATCGGTAGTCGTTTTAATAATAAAAGTCAAACCAGGAATTCAAATTATGCGAAGGTACAGATAAGGATAACGCAAACTCAGTAATCGGAACACAGAATACAGATATGACACAAGGAGATTTACACGGAATATATGCTGGTCTGCTCGCTAGAAAGACAAGACAATCTAGCACAGGAGGAAGGGAACACGGGGGTTAAATACACGAGGGAGAGGTAGACAATTGGACACAGGTGAGACACATTAGGGAGAGGGAATAATCAAACACACCTGAGGGACAACACTTGACAGGACATGGGGAGTGAGACACAAATAGAACTTCAAAGTAAAACAGGAAACACCGAATGACCCTAACAGACAGACACTTGACACTTGAAGACCCTGACAGGCGGGGCTCTGTGTGGGATAAAGTGGTAACCAGTGTGAGACTGTGGTTGAGTTTGCCAGTTTAGGGTCTTTGTGTTTGACAGTGGCCACATAAATCAGGAAAAAACAAACTGAATTTTGAAAATATTCTCAATTTTTAACTTAAAGCCAGATTTAGATTTAGATATGAAATGGCCATGCAGCTCCATACAAAATGCAGTGAGGTTACTATATAACACTGCCCTTCCACCAAGTCAGATGTTGAGCTATTTCAAAAATGTCAATCCATAGGTTTGCATTAGTTACAGTTGTGCCACTGTTCAATCAGCCCACAGTACTAAGATGTGCCATTACAAAGCAGCCAGTCAGCAGAGGTCTTTTGGGAATCTCATGTGAGTCTAAACAAAACAGGTATTAAGAAGTCAATTCTCAAAAAACTGCTGAAAATATGTCAAAATTTGTGATTGTACAACACTTGGGGCCTTTCCAAACCAGAAATCCCTGCAGTTTCCTCATAGGGGAGCATTCACCCAAACCATAACTGAGGTTTAACAAAATCAACAGCTTTCTCTCAATTGATGAGAAACAGGACAAAGCAAGAAAATGAGCCTCTTCATCCAAACCATGACCAGTGTGACTCTGTGAGAGGGTGCTGGATAGCAAACAAGAGCATATTTCCTCTCTTTTTTGGAGAAGAGAAATATGTCAGGGTGACACACACAATGACACAGCCCATGTAGCTTCCAGAAATGAAACAAACAATCAAACTGCACCACTAAAGTGTCTTAGCCAACCAGACACATTTGGTTCTTTAATGGATTGATATGAATGATATGTACAACATAATGGTCATGACTCCATTTACACTTGTACATTGTCTCTCTGTCTCTATCTGCCACATGCACTGAATCTCCTGGTGTTTTCATGTCAACTTTACAGACTAAATCAATGAATCACCTCCATTTCTGTCAAATGTTGCTCTATCAAATAAGAGTAAGAGTTTTACATTATACTACTACTTAATACATGCATACTGTAAGAAGAGTTTCACATAGTATTCAATAAATTAAGGAGTCCTGTAATTTTAGTTGTGTCGGTCCTTATTTGCATAAATAAGTAGACTAAGTAACAGAAGTTTTAAGTTCATTCAGTTGGACAGTGAATCTCCCTCTGCTAAGACGGAATCTCTGTCTGCTTTTTGCATACTTTCCAGCCTTTGCCAGAGTTAAAATGTGACAAAAGTTAGAGAGAAATACAGTATTTATTACATTTAAAAACACAGAGAGACAACAGTTTAGAAGCAGCAGCTCACCTCGTGCATCAACATGCATTCATATTTGCACCAGATGAAGCCCACACCTTTCAGCAGCAAGCTGTGTGAGGACCATAAATGCATTAAAGAACTGCACACACTCAGTCTTGAATGGGCACCATCTTAGCATCCTGTATCTAGTTCTATTTAATGTAGATCAATCCAGACAAAGATAAATATGTGTCAGCTTTTACCTCTGACAAGATAGCAAGAAACTGATTGCCTCATCATTAATTCATTAGCTTAAAGAATTCAAAATTTTATTTAACTGTGCACATACTGAAAATATAGATGTAAGTCTCTGAATAAACCATCAGGCCATGATATGGTTGACATCTGAAAATGCAATATCTGAATGTGTTTAGGGTGCCTGAGGGAGCTGATATAATTGACTACAGTGTTGTTATCATTTTACTGTAAGTGCTATTCTTACCTTTGACAATATAGGAGAAGCAGGATCTTCAGGCTCATAAATTAGGTGTGAGGACCCCTTGGGACTAATTTGCATAGGGCCTCAGATGGTTCAGACCCAGCTCTGGAGGACTGTTATAATCTTTCTTTTGCTCAACATTGCAAAATTAGCTTACACTGGCAACATTGATTGTAGCCAATGTAATAACAAGATCAATATGCTTGTTTGGAGTTAATATCTACATTCTGCTGCAAAGTCCATGTATAGTTGATAGGTCAAACGCACAATGAAAAAGTGACTCATTACATTAGTCCCGATCAGCCAGTCTTGACGGCATGCCTGATCACGAGCTGGTTTACACTTATGAGCCCAAAATTGTGGCTCTAGTAAATGCACTGAACTGGTAATTATCAAGGACCAACACAGAACACTGGCAGAACACTCAGCAATGACCTCCACCCTCAAAGGTCTTTTTATGAACTTTTCAATTGCACTTATTGTTTCATATTGGTGAATTGTTTACACTGAAGTTCTTTTTAATGGCTACCTTCTGTATCTGGATGGGACACAAGGGTTGTAGGATTTGAGCCCTGAGATTGAGACTGCACAGAACGAGTGTGTTTGGTTTGTGGTTTAAGCCCATATGTCTGAGCAAAACGTGCTCAGATGTCAAGACCAACTATAAAAACAAACAAACAAATAAAAGCTATACTCTCTTATTGAGCACAGTGAGGAAAAAGAACAGAGTGTCCTGTACACCACAGCCAGTAAATATGGTTCTGCTCCATCACAATTGAAACTGACATTTTTCTCTGACCACATTTCATTTGTGAGCAAGTGTTTACCATGTCAACCTTAAAAGTACCACTCCGTTAGAACGTGTTTGTGTTGCCTTTGTCGTGTGTGACGTGCACTTGAACAGCCAATGATTGAAGAATTTATTCTGTTTGGGCAAAGATTAGTTTTCCATTTAATGTGTGTTTTGTTCCAAAGCCGAACAATGAGAATGTGAGGAGTCAAGAGGAAAGTTTCACCACCAGTCACTTGCTTTAGCTGGAAAAGTACAGCTGCTGAGATATAAAGTCAGTCATTTTACACAATGTGCGTATAAAATGACAGAGGATTAGTTCACATCTTTTACATGAGTGTTTTTGTACTTCCATGAAAACCGTTACTGTTGACAGCACAAAGAGAAAGTGGCTAATGGAAAACACCATGATACTCTCCCTCACATGGGTGTGTCTGTTCTGTACTGCAAGGTTCAAGTCAAATATGTTGTTTACACATCATACAATGAAACTTTCCCCTGCTAACATCTGTTTTTATTGTTCATCTACCCATTATTTAAAGTATTTATTCTAGTATACCATTGGGTATATGGGTCCATTTACATTCATTTTAAACTGGACATATCATTTTGTTTTCTATATTTTCTGCAAAAGTGATGTAATTACTAATGTATTACCCACAAAAAAAGGACAGCTTTAAAGGTAAAAAAAACAAAAAACAAAAACAAAAACGAAATGTTTTTTTTTCAGAAAACTTCTCTTACAGGGCAAATATACTGGAATCTCCCAATAAAATATAATAATAATTTTTGAATTAGGTTAATTGAAGTATCATAATACCTAACTTTTACATTTTTATCTTTCACACCTACTTTAAAGCAGTCTAGCATGATTAAAATAACATTTTTATAAATTCCACAAAGGCACATTTTGTGCTGTACTGTTCTTTTCATTCAGCATTTCGTTCACAAACAAAAGGAAACGTTTTAAACACCAATATTTTTTCCCAATTGTACTTTTACTGTGTTATTCAGACACCATTAGAACTATTTTTTTTTCATTATTGTTTTATGTGACTCTGTAACATAGGTTTCCCAAAAAGTACACCATCCATATCTAATGCTAAACGAAAAACACTCAACACAGTTGTTGAAATTAACGTATTTGGGTTAAGTTTTTCCCAGCTGTCTGTCATTCAGTACTTATTGGAATTTAAAATCACACTTAGAACTGCTGCTCTTTGTAAACTACACTCTGTTTAATGCATTTTGACAATGTGAAACTCAAAAGTTGAATTATATGTATACCACTGGTACAACACACAACATATTATAAAATATGATGGCATCATAAACTCCAAATATGAAATTGCAGATCAAATAGCACAAGGGTGTTCCTGCCTGCTGCCCTCTGGCACCAACTCACATTTTTGGAGCCTTAGACATACTGAAATCATCTGCAAATGATTTTTGGACATGTTGCATTTAATTATATCACAAACTTGGTTTACAGCAATAAATGTATATTTTATGGACTATATAAGTTTGTAAGACATTAGAGTATGTTTACTTAAGGAGCTTTGTATAATGGACAGAGCTGTGAGAGGATATTCTGAGCTTTGGGGATACATTTATGAGCTTTATAAACATTGCTTGAGGAACCATAACACTAAGCATGTTACCATTTCCCTCAGCGAGGTCTCTCTTGATCTTTAATGTATCACTTAATAGTGAGGCCCATTGCAGAAAACACTAATGGTGCCGAGGGGATAGCTTAGAGTTGTTTCAGAGGGTCAGAGGTAAAATGCATGCTGCTCTGTGTTTTCATGCATACATTCAATTTGAACATCACATCATTTTGTTCCCTGTTCATTCTGAGTTATTACAATACATTCCGCCCAACTACCATTACTTTAAATTAGATTTATTCTGATAATTACACTGAAGAGATGAGGACCAGAGTCTGGAATCATCAAAATATATTACACGGCAATTTCAGGAGGGGCTCTTTTGAATGTTCACTCTGAAGTTTACTCTACGGGTCGCTGCACAAAAGGAACAACTGCATTTTCTTATGACATTATGTGTTTTTTTCTTTTCTTTTGTAGTTTAGAAACCATGATAAATCAACTTTACAAAAAATATCCATCGCCATTTCTTCCAGTTAATATCGTGTAACATTTAGTGACTGAAGTGGGACTAAATTAGAATGGACTGCAAACTTGATCTTGCGCTTCTAATAATCAGTTATCTGGAAGGTGAAAGTTTTCCCTAGCTAACTGAACTGATTGACAAGCCAAAGATTTGTTATTGTTCTTATTTTGGTAAATATTATGATCTGGTGTCTGATAGGCTGATGCTGGTAGATGTAGTGTGCCCTTTGCTGAGTGACAGGTGAACCAGCGTTTACGGGGATGGAAGGGCAAACAATTTTCAACTGTACAAATAGTACTATGAATTCCTTTTATGTTCAACTGCAACGTGAATAAAGTCTTTTTCCAAGTTGAAGAGTGATGTATTTATTTTATTTTCGATTTTTGTTTTTTAAATAGATTTGGTATTGTTAACAAAAGAAGATTGTTCAAGTTGTTATGCTGACCACTTCTAATATACTTAAAAGATTGCAGTGGAGCTACATCACAGAATGATTACTTACAATGACTGTTGTCAAATGGCAGTGGGGTGATCAGGCTGTGGCCAGGACAGGTATTGTTTCATATAAATGTGTATGTTTATGTATGTTTATGTATGTTTATGTATGTTTATGTATGTTGAAATGTTTCCCATTAGAATGCTTTCTTTTGCTCCCAAACTGTAAACTAAAAAAAATTGTAATAATAGTAACATGAATTTTGCCCACTTAATGTTTCTTTCTGAGATTTCCTTGCCAAGTTGGAGATGTGTTAAGACCTTGACATCATCTGTGATACAGAAAATGATGACTTGACGCTAGGCCAAACCACTCTGTGCTGCATCTTCATTACCAGTTCAACCACACTCCGCTGCTTGGACTCCCCCCTGAGTGGACCACCCCCCCAGCAAGCTACAATGACATCTCATCCACAGCCAACCCTTTGAGGACCGCTTCGCCATATTTTATAGCTTCTAAGTCAATCTCTGTGGTTCGAAGTTCATTTTCTCTCCTGCAGTGCTGTTTTTGCTTTCACATATCAACTTTATTTTACTGTTTCATCATGTTCACTTTCAGCTGTGTATGTCCTGTTAAGTTATTACTGGGGAAAACCCAACCTTCTGTGATTTTTCAGCTTTATAATAAAGGCCCTAAGATAGTAGATATTGATGGAACTTAGGTGAAACAGTTACTGAGTCTGCTTCATAAAAATCACTAGTTACAATTAACTCTCAATTTAACACTGTCCATCAGTTTTTACCACATTTCATTTCATTTCATTTCCAGAATGCACTAAATGATTGCACAATGTTACTGGTAGTATATTCGATGCTGTTTTGTTCAAAACAGGATGGTTTTGATGGTTAATTATCACTCTTGTATATATTTAAAGTGGTAGTCGTTGATTCAGAGGATGATGCATTTGGCTATTTGCATATTTTTGAAATATTTAGGTTTACATTCTTCAAGATATTTTGACTTAACAAGTCAATGCAAATATTTAACAGTAAGACTTCACTTGCAATATTTAAATTCAGATTTGATATGTAATATTTAACTTCTTTGTTATCTATAAACATACTAACAATTAAATATTCATATCACATTCAACATATTGTAGCGGAATTCTTTTGTCAAATGTGAGCAAAATTGGTTCAATGTGAGGAAACTGAGACACATATTTTGAAATATGTCACCAAGCATATGAAACTGAACTTTACCCCATAGCCTCAGAAATTACTTTGCAGCCAGTAATGATTTCAGTGACTTTCACATCTGTTTTGGTGTTTCTTTAGTTCACAGCTCTGTGCTACTTGTAATTCTACTTCACATTGTAGACAAAGTTATGTTTAGATTGAAAATGTCTGGCAGTAACCATGCAAATCATGAAACAGAACCGATTATCTATTAAAATGGACGTCAATTAAATAGGGTTCAATAAGGTTTTCCTTCAATAAAAGAAATCATCATTTAGGAATATATAGTGTCTACTTAGTTAGTTTGATGAAAAAAATTAGTGTGACAAATACCCAGTAATAAAAGAAATCAGGAATGGAAAGGTTGTGTCATAACAGGTTGTTAATGATTTATTCATCCAACCACCATAACTTATTCCTACAAAAAGTTTGGAGTCTCTATCTCAAAAATCAATCCGGCAGACATATTGTGAGACATAATTCACACTTCCTGAATGCGTCTATCACAAACAAACCACTGTTAAAAACAAAACGAAACATTTCATATTAATGGTTTTTAATGGATAATGCTGTTCTTTTTCTTAGGAGAAAAATTCAAGCCTCTGCTTTTTACAGAAGGCAAAGAAGATTTTGGGGTTTAAGCAGCTGAATTGATTTTCTTTTTGTGTGTACCAAATGCTATTTTTGTGTGTCTTACTTTATTTTAAAAATATTGCCATTTTGTTCCTGACACAGTTAATTCTTTTTCTGTACTCGCTGTATATATATTTAGGTCTATGTAGCCTAACTAAGGCAAAATGAAAGGGGCTGAACCACCTGAACTCCTTTGTGAAATAAAAGTCAAAATGAATACAGATGATGACCCGTGAGAACAAGCCACAAACAAATTAATCAGTTCAGCATACTGGCAGTGGTCAGTGTGGACATTTTTCTTAACATACATGACTTACAGGCCTTTCTAATAAAATCCAGATTGCATTTCTCATGATATCCTGGCGGCTGTGGGTCAGATGGTAGAATGGTTGTCCACTGATCAGAAGGTTCCTGGTTCGATCCCAGACCCTGCAGTTAACATGTCGAAGTGTCCTTGATCAAGACACTGAACCCAAATTGCTCCTGATGCTGCGCCATCAGTGTATGAATATGTGTGTGTGAATGGGTGAATGCAAAACCTGTGGTGCAAAGCGCTTTGAGTACTCAACAATGACTAGAAAAGCGCTATATAAATACAGGACAGCATGACATGATAACTTCACACAAGGGTGAGATTTTATTCAGGGAGAGTACTTGCGTCACAGAGGATATTTTTTCTGTAAGGAGGCTCAAGATGAAGCTTCCATGCAGGGAGGAGGCAAAGAGGAAGACCTAAAAGCAGATTCATGGTTTATGTGTTGATGGTTCAGATTCCTGACTATCTGTCAGAGAAGCCACAGTTTGTGCGACTGGGGACCTCTGTTTCTGTCTGATGTGATGTTCAGTGAAACTGAAGCACCCCAGGGGACTGTGGGTGGACTTCTGTCCACTCTTTACACCTCAAGACTTTGACTACAACTCTGAGTCATGCCACATGCAAAAGTTCTCTGATGACTCTGTGGTGGTGAGATGTATTAAAGATGGATGGGAGTCGGAATACAGGGCTCTGCTGGATAGCTTTGTGGAGTGGTGTGGCAGAAATCTCCTGGTCCGAAAATTTAACAAGACCAAAGAGATGGTGGTTGACTTAAAGAGGACTGGAACCACTACCCAACCCATTACCATCATGGGCGAGCAGGTTGAGATTGTGGAGCGCTGCAAGTACAAGGGCGTATACTTCAAACAACAGACTATACTGAGGCACCAACGCCAATGCTGTGTACAAGAAGGAGATGAGCAGAATCTTTTTCCTGAGGAAACTCAGATCCTTTAATGTATGCAATAGGATGCAGGAGATGTTCTACCAGTCTATGGTAGCGAGTGCCATTTACTGTGCTGTAGTCTGCTGGGAGAGCAGCATCAGTGCCAGGGACGCCAGCAGAATCAACAAACTGATACGGGAGGCTGGAACCATCATTGTTTAGAAACTGAAGACATTTGAGTCAGTGAGGAGATCACTGAAGAATCTGCTCTTCATCATGGAAAATCCCTCACAACCACTCCACCTTTCACACAGACAGCAGAGCTCCATCTCCAACAGACTCATTCAGCTCCTCTGTTAGAATGAATGTTACAGGAACTCATTCCTGCCGTTCACCATTGCACTGTACAACAGCTTATCTCTGTGTGACAGATGAGAGGGACACTGTCTGTCTGTCTATTCATCTAATACCCAAATTTGCTCATCTGTTTTTCCACAAATTGCAATTTGTTTTTCTTATTAACAATTTGCACTCTGTTTTAATCCAATCTGCACATGTTTCATAATTCATTATTTATATATTGTTAATACTCCTAAATTCTGCTGTGTTACATATTTCTGGCTTTATATAGATACTCTTTATTTTAGGGTCTTATTTTTAGTATTGTATTTTTGCATTTATATTGCATGCCTCTGTACTCGTATTTCTTGTATCCTTTGTTGCTGAACTTGTTGCTGTGACACATCAATTTCCCTAATGGGATCAATAAAGTATATCTATCTATCTATCTATCTATCTAGCTATCTATCCATCTCTGGATGTGGTGAGAGATGAAATGCTGATAGTTGGTGTGACAGAAGGAGATGCACAGGACAGGGAGAAATGCAGGAGGATTATTCGCTGTGGCAACTCCTCAAAAAGAGAAACAAGAAGGTATATGTCACTTACCACAGCAACTAAAATCTGGAATTGTAACTGATCTGTTAATTTTAAACAACATTTTCAAACAGCTTGTATTGCAATGTGAGTAGTATGTGCAAAAGACCAATATTAATTTGCCTGGAACAAACAAACATCTGTTGTTTAATTTAGCAGACATGGGAGGCCAAGCATGTCATCTGTATTTTTGTGAACAAAAGAGAACTCAGTGTATTTCCTGCATGTAACATATTTTGAGGAGATATTCCTCTGTGTGGACTCATCACATATACGGTATATGCACACGCTCATTGAAGAATTTGGCCATAGTAGCCCAGATCTCCTCTGAATGTGGCCTGAGTGACTGGATCATCAGTTTTTATTGGGTGCATTTACACGTGTATCCACAGTTTTCCACTGTTGACTGCATCACCCACAATGAATGGTAATACTAAGTGTAGCCAGTCTGTAAACCTGTCTTCACTCATGACAAAGTAGGAGAATTCAATGCTCTAGCCTGTTATGGTTTTCTTTCTTTCCTGTTTCCCATCTCTCCCTGTGTCTCCTCCTCCCCTGCAAGTTTTTTGTGTCGACATGGGCTCAATTTCCCACCACAGTGCAACTGAGCAATCACCTCTCCTGTTATCGCCACCTGATAACCTGCTCATACACCTTGTTCTCTCCACCCTTCAATGCCAGATTGACAATTTTCAAGTGTTCTTACTCTTCATACCCTTTGGTAAACATTGTTTCCTGTTTCTTCCCCTTCCTGCTTCATGCAATGCTCGGACCCCAGCCCTCATCGTTTTCTCAACCAGCCTCACCCTTGTTTCCTGAACCCACCAAGCCATTCCGTTTAATTGATAAATCTCTTTAAACTTGCCTCTACCTTTGTGTCTGCATCCTTGAGGCTTAAAGTCTGAGGAGAGCAAAAACAAGGCTTTACGGTCATGATGACAGCAGAGGGTTGTTCCCTACTCTGCAGCTCACTATCTGCCCTCGCCCGCCTGCATTACCTGCAAAATAATAGGCTCGTTTGAGGTAAATGAGATGAGGTGACAGCAGGCAACACAATGTAGTAACAAAAATCTGTATTCAGGTCGAATAGTTTTCAGCAAGAAGTGAGAGGAACATACATCCTGTTTCATTTTATTCACATCCTGTTCCTATTAAATTACAAGAGCATCTCAAAAAATTTGTAAAAAATAGAATATCATGGAATATTATTTTTTTTTTCATAATTTCATTTCATTAGACATAAAGTGAAATATTTTAACCCTTTTTCTTTTTCAATTTAGAAGATTTTGGTTTGTACAGTTACACTGAACAATTCTAATATTTTGAGATGTGTGGGGTTTTGGAGCTCTTGGCTATAACTATCAAAATTAAAATTGTAAAATCCTTGAAACATTTTAGTTTACATGTTATGATTCTAGAATATATTAAATTTTCAATTTCTTAAGTAAAAAATGAAAAAAAAATCATCATTCTAATTTTTGGAGTTGTACTATTATATTAGGTAAAAACCTTCATAGACAAAAACAGGAACAAAATAAAAAAAAAAAAGCTTTTGTCTGTCAGATATTGTCTGTCAGGTAATCACTTCCGGACAAAATGTTATGAATGTTTACATCTTCCACGAGTTTGTGTGTTGATATAACTAATTCAGTCCAATGTTAATAAAGGCCATAATGGACTACAACTATGATACTGTATGGAGTTTCCAAAAAGAATATATAGCACTGTCGCCTCACAGCAAGGTCCTGGGTTCGATTCTGGGTCAGGGCGTTTCTGTGTGGAGTTTGCATGTTCTCCCTGTGTCTGCGTGGGTTCTCTCCGGGTACTCCGGCTTCCTCCCACATTCCAAAAACATGCAAACTGGGGGTAGGTTAATTGGTCACTCTAAATTGCCCGTAGGTGTAAATGTGAGAGTGGATGGTTGTTTGTCTCTATATGTCAGCCCTGCGATGAACTGGTGACTTGTCCAGGGTGTCCCCCCCCCCGCAACCCCTAACAGGATAAGCGGTAGTAAATGAATGGATTCTGACTACAAACAACTTAATATATTAATGTAACTTACTAAATATTTTCGAATTGTTTTGGATGGTCAGGTTACCATCCCCACCAATCTCTGGGCAACTGTTACACTGTCACCATCCACTGATGAACTTTGAGACAATATCAAATTATGCTGATGCAGGTATACCAAAATAGAATTATTATATCATTATCAGTACCAGATTTAGTTTTTACAAGTGTTTGCCCCAGCAGTGGCAGCTGTTACAATGAGCTCTGTTCTGTTATGTCCATTTAAGAGGCCATCAAACCCATGTGAAAGTGACTTTCATCAAGATCAGCTTTCACCTTCCTGGCCTTCTCTTCTCCCGCTCTGTAATTGTTGGAGGAAGCACGTGTGGGAGGTTGCAGCCTGTGGCTGTCGGCTGTGTATCTCTCACTTCACCATGCTTCCATCCTGCCAGCCTCCAACTCACCCTGGTGGTCGGAAACCATAAACATGTCAGTGACTATCTACTGTGTGAAACGGCCCTTTATCCACTCCATGCCCTCTGCAAGCCCTTCCTAAATCATTCAGTTAGGACAGTAGCAGTGAATGACATTTCCTCAAGCCCAGAGGACACAGAGGTAAAGCCAAGGCCAGTGGGAAAAGCATTCCCCATCTCAGAAATGTTGTTCATGTATAAATTCAAACTCTTTACATTATTATTATATAATTACATTATTATATTACATAATTATTAGACAGTA
>KV751388.1:644830-662333 GCA_001698575.1 Mola mola | reverse complement strand
ACTTACTGTATACTTTTTGCTCATGTTAGATTTCCTCCTTTTGTGACTAAATACAGGAAGTACTGCTTTAAGACTTACACTTTTATTGTCAAGAATCATCTGCAGCATTGGGCTTCATGTTTATACCACTCAAATTTGAAAACATAGTCATAATTTATGAAAATGTACTTTTTTATTTTACAATTTCTGGTAATAATCATACACAGGCTGAAAGATATTGTTCCAGTGTTCCAGAAATACCAAATACTTTGTGTGCCCCACCCATGCGTATATCCTAAAACAACACCAGATATGACACAAATATATATATTAACTGGAACACAACAACTTTATATGAAAATGTTGTAATGCCTATACAGGCATCTGTAGTTTGAATTGTCCAGTGTGCCAAGAGTAAACTGCTTTGTTGTCCAGATACAGGAAGCACTCTTCTTTTCCAGTGTAGTTTTTTCTGGTGATTGAAATTTGCCCCTGCTAGATTAAAACAGCAGCACATTTGAACTTTGCAAACAGAGATAACACATATTCATGATAACACATTTGCACACTGAGGTTTGATTACTTGTGGCCACTCAGGACAAGTGAAAATGCATTGTAAAGCCAGGAACCCACATACTCAAAGCTGTCTGCTTGTTATCGGATCAGCCAGGACACATTTTGACACTAGGTCTGAAAAGCCCATAAGAGACGAGCAGCAACATTCTTTGGGTGTAATGTTTGTTCAACCAATTTCTGGTAGCATATAACTTTATTCCTGACTGTCTCAATGCTGTATGGAAGCTCTGTACTGTTGCCAGCTGCCTGAGGACTGAAGGCCATGAAGCAGATAATGTCCCCTCTGCCACAAACTTGACGAGCTTTAGGTCACGTACACCATCCTTACCATCTCAACCTGCCAAGCTGTGTGTGTGTGTGTGTGTGTGTGTGTCCCTGGACACTCAGGGAGTTGATGACAGACTTGTGAGTTCCTGGCTAGAAGAGAAATGGTGAGCAATAGGCTGACCATCCGCTCAGTTCTCAGTTCTTTCCCTGGATCAGAAGCTTTCTTCCTGTATGACACACTGGACCACATGAATGTGAACCCACGCACAAACACACACACACAGCTATTCTTGTTAGGACACTGCATTGACTTCCACACACCCCAACCCTAAACCCTATGCCCATCACAGTCCTAACCCTATCCAGGACGTCACATATGTCGCTGCATGAGGACCACTGGCCACAAGGTGTCTCTCTCTCTCACACACACACACACACACACACACTCAAAGACAAGCACAAATGACTGACAAAATAAATTTAAGTTCAAAGAACGCTCAGATATGAGCTTTGATGTGTTTGATATTTTGATTAGTTGATTTCATGAAAGCTCAATGGATCTACAGGCTTCGAAAAAAGGAAAAATAATTATGTCTTACTTCAATCCCTTTGGTCTCTCACTTTTCCTCAGCACTCAGAAGGGCTCCAAATAGAGCAATACATGTGTGTGGCGTTAGAACACCTTAATTTCATCAAAGGCAAACCTAAATATTCCTGTTTCTGTTCTATTCTTGGAATTGTAGTGTTATTTTTTTTTGCTTTTGCTTTTGGGGGAGGGGGTGGTTGGTGGTACAATGCATACACTGAGAGATTAATACACTAGAATGGAGTGATAGAAACTAAAAGGAGCATAAAGGTCGGGGGTCAGACCCATCTATTTTCAATGAGGAATCTTTCTCAGACTCAGCATGTCTCTTCTTAAATCAAAATCGGGATTTTACTGAAGAAGAAATGTGGGGGACCCCTCATGTCCGTCTTTCTTTTCTTTTTATACTGCTCACGCTAACATCTGGCTTTTGTCTTTGGTAGGAAACTAGCATTCATTTCCACATCAAATAGCTCTGCAGGAGGTGCTGCTCTTTTCACCCCCTCATGGTGTAATGTTCCGAAACACGTACTGACCAGTACATCATTTTTCATCTTTTCAAGCAGCACTTATACCCCATTCAGTGTGGACTGAGTTAACTGGGTTTTTTTTGTTTTGTTTTGTTTTTCTTTTTCTGATGTGTTTGTGATATTAAACGTGACACACAGCCATCTTTATCACATTTCTGTATAGATTATAGCTCCTTTTACACAGAGAATCCCCCTTATCCACCACATTGAAGGGTCACTGATTTTTTTAACCCTTGTTAATATACACAGAATCAAGCGGCACAACAATAAGATGTTGATAAGTGTGGCTGTTTACACAGGGGACTGTTGTTGCTGAGTCAAAAAAGGTGTGACTGGCGTGATATAGGCATGATGTATAACATAACAGCGTCAGCCTTTGATTGTTATGTGTCACAGGAATGTAGCAGTTATGTGTAGCAGGAAGAGACTTCGTCCAAAAAAGAAAACTGATATGGTGAGCAGGGCCACATATAGACAGAGTAGGCAGCTGCCTGAGCTGCACTGTTGTAAGGGCAAAGAAATGCAAGTCAAACACAATGAAAGGCTGAGGAATATTTCAATCACACACACCTGTGTGTTTAGCCTACCGCCCCCTTCTCCCACCAGCAGACAGTAGATTAGCCTACTGACATCAGTGGTAATTGTCAACAAACACCCCCAAAATGTGAAGATACAGGTACACTTTCTTGGGAGGACTTTGGGGACAAAGGTCTATTTATTAAAGACTTTGAAGACTTAATCAAACTATGCTTAAGTTTACATTTTATACCCTGGGACAGTCTGGACATTTTTGCCCTGATGGGCCCTTTATTGGCACCAACCCAGAGAAAAAGGACACCTTTGGACAGATGGTAAGACATGTATTTATTGCTGCTGCATCTGAACTGGTCAGTTGAAGTTTAGGATATTAGGTTTTCACATTTGGGTTATGTTTGCTCTCCGCTGTGCTGTTATAGTATAGTGCAAACAGAGGGGTGGCCCAATGACGAGTGAACTGGTTGTTGTGTTTGTGTGTCATCATAACACCACAGCCCTGATCCGCCCAGCCAGCTTACCCATTCACACAGTCACCCACTCTCCTCTGATGTGAGTCCTTTGATACTACCTCCGGAGGCGGATCAGAGGTGCATCGAAACTGGCCCACCAAGTTGCCTCGGTATCTTTTAGAGACAGCGAAGTGGGAAAAAGGTGCACAGAAGGCACCTTTAAAATGCAGTGTAAAGGGGGATTCAATTTGGTATAGAAGGCTTCATGATACTTCATGATATACAGTTGTGCATATGTTATGTCCTTAGTGTAACTATGTGGTAGCTTTCCAGTGTTAAAATTGAACTCCAGCAACATGTTTTGAAGTTAATAGGTCTTTTCTTTGGGAGGTTACACTTCTGTTTTGTGACATGCAGCAGTTTTAGACATGGCAGTGATGGTGGGTTGGTCACTTTGGTCCAGACAAAAAAAGTTTTGTTTTTTTATCATATTGCTGCTTTGGATGTAAGTGAATTTTAACTGAACTGCAGAAAGCATCTCTTTCTCTGTTACATTTACATTGTGTTTTTTTTTTTTTTTTTTTTTTACTGTTTTTCTTAAATCTAAAATACAGTTAAAAAGTGGAGCGAAAAGTAAAGGTGTAAGCAGTGTTTAAGTGGCTGTAATTTACATGGAACACTTGAAATCTCACCTTGTATAGCAACATTTCACTCTAACGCTCAGCAAGTTACAGTAAAGTATTTTTATTTAGAAATGATTATTAATTTTTAAAATAAGTTTAAGAATCCAGTGATATATGTAAATAATCAATAATCAGGTTAAAGTGCAAAAATACATTTTTATATCATGTATCTGTACAAAAATAACATTGGAATGTGATATTAAAATGAGGAAAATGTGTCTAAGCTAACATGGCTTCGATCATTCTGGGCTTTGTTGTAGAAAAATGCATGAGAATTAAGTCCCTTTAGAAAATCTTAGAATTATAAGCCTCTGGGCAAAGTACTGCATAAGGTCCATTTCACATTCCACACATCCATTGGGTTCAATGCCAAATCAGGCCCCCCTTCACTCAGGCTTATTTCTGCATTATTTCTTTGGGTGGTTGAGGAAATATTTCATCCTTGCGGACCACTACCCGAGAAGCGGAGGACTCAACCTCCAACAGCTGGGATGAGAAATGTCTTTGGTTTTTCTTTGAAATCTTATTATCTTTGGTCCTGTTTTTCCAGTGTCCCCCTCCTCCCCTGTTGGCACAGTGAATCACTTGATCTTAGCTGGCTTGAGTTTCTTGACCTGCACGTGTAATGTTTTGTGGACAGCCAGAGTCCTGGACTGACAGAACCCCTTCCCACACTCCTGACATTTGAAGGGCTTTTCTTTGGAATGAATGTACCTGTGGGGGGGACAACAGAGCCGAGCAGTTAGTCTTTAGGCAGAATCAGTGTGTCAACACACACAGGCTTCATGACTCTCCATAAACAAGTGGTACCAGGCTCGAGCCTCACTCCATACTTCATCAAGGACAACAACTTTAGAATACAAAACCCATCCGTGATTCTCTCTGCCGTGTCTATAGATATATCTATATCTCAACAGTTTCAGTTCTTTGTGGCTCAGGAGGGAGAATGCTCCCTTCATTACTCAATGGTTGGAACCCCAGTCGCTATGGTTGACTGATTTTGAGCGCCTTATAGCTCTTTTCTATCATTGTATATGTTTTCTCACTCTTGATGATGGTACCCTGACATGATTGATTTGTAAATTGCCTTGAGTAAAAAAAAATCAGATACTGGCACACCAGCACCAACCTCACAGTGAAGATAAGACTGAGTCAATGGAAATATGTGCAGGCAATGCATGCAAAATATATATTTTTAGATGAAGACACATCAGCCTGAGTTAAAAAAAAAAGTTGAAAAATATGATGTGAAAATGTGTGCAAGATTATGCTATTATGCTAATGAATCAGGCTTTAAGTAACTGATTGAATTTTCAGTCAGGTGGTCTGACTTATTTACTACTCACTCATTATCCACTATTTAATGTATGCACTCAATAAAGTAACAAAAAAACAGACTGCATGCAACCTAGCCAAAATTTAGACACATATTTAGTCACTGCATTTCATGTGAAAACTCAAAGTGGAAGCTGACTTCTGCTTGTAAAAACTCTTCACCAAACCTGTCACAAACTGAAATAAGATTAGGCTGATGCTTCCCAACATTCCAGTCATTTCTTCAATCCAAACATGTTTTCTGTCATTTAGATTTATCAGATTTAATTCTTGAGATTGGTTTGCACAATCTGAGTGTCACACCTACATTCTTTACCCTGATACAAGCTCACTAACTTCCCACCGCAGGTTACTGCTGATGCAATGTTGATGAGGGCTAAATACATCTACTCAGTCTTTGACAAGCTTGCTATACCCGTAATCAACTGCAGATGGTGATTAAATAACAGAGTCATTGTATTCTTTAACAACTGAGACTTGTTAGCAAGCCTCTCAGTTTTATTTCGGGATTCATTTCAGGTTTTCAGTCATCTGTGACAAACCACAAGTGACACTCAGAAATGAGACAAATGTGTTTCAACGATTGACTGACTACAAAAATAGACCCTTTACAATTTAGAGTATCTGAATGAGTGGAAACGTGAATGCAGTGAAAGCTGAGATGCAGTTAAAAGTGAAACAGTTCAAGATGAGTGTTTGGTATCTAATGTGACCTGTAAGGCTTTGTTAAAGCCAGACTCTTACCTGTGGTCCCGGAGGTGGTCCTGTCGTCTGAAGGCTTTGTGGCAGATATCACAGGTGTATGGCCTCTCATCCGTGTGCGTCCTCTCATGGATCAAAAGGTTGTAGGATTTGGTAAAATGGCGGCCACAGAACTTGCAGACAAACTCTTTCTTGGTCTTGGAGGGCAGGCGACCTCGACTGGACTTGCGCTCTGGTGAGGAGACTTTAGTCATATCCAGGAGGCATCCCAAGCCAGCCAAGGTTGGGTGGCATGATGATGCCTGAGTGGCGGCAGCAGCACCCGTCATGCTCAGGTCCTCCGCCTTGAGATGATCATCCTGGGTGGCTGCTGCTGCTAAGTTGGCAAAGTCAAAGCGGGGCTTGGTCTTGGAGCTCTGCAGAAGTGCAACAGAGTCCTGCTTGGGCTGCAGGAGATGAGGGAATATGGGAATGGAGGCCACTGGGGAGAACTGGGCAGGCAGCTTGGAGATGGTGCAGCGAGGCAGGGTCAGTGGCGGATAGCCGAGGGTCCACTGGTGGAGGTGAATTGCATGTAGAGCGCTGAAGCTGTAGATGCTGTGAAAATGATCTGCTGGCAGCTGGAGGCCAGTGGAGCTCTGGAGGAGGGAGTAGTTGACCAGCTGGAGGGGCGGGTGGAGAGGGACTGGTGCTGGCAGAGTCTTGCTTCCCATGGCTGCTCCACGGACTGGTCTTCTGCTGTAAACAGAAGGCATAAACAGATGGAAATGTGTAGCTTTGGGCATGAGTTGTGACACTTAAACCAACCTAATCTGAATAAACCATACTGGACAGAATTCAGAAAACACTGATCACTAATCATATTCATCCACCTCTTTTCTTCTCCCTTCTTTGGGTACCAGTGCAGTTGTTTTACAAGGTGCCCTACTCTTCAGCAGTCAAGTCACTGTGTTGAGTATGGAACTGGAGTGAATATATAACAGTTGCATTTCTGTTAGTTTGTGGATCTAATGAATGTGTTATACTATTCATTTATATTATGTACACATTTTTAGAGCGTGGTGTGCTTTTAATCTTAATACTACAGTAAATGAAGTACATTCTGACTCCTTACACACAGATTGATGTCAATATTTCATGTAACCTTTAGAAAAAGTCCTTAATACAAAATTAATCACAGCACAGTAAGTTAACTGAAGGGACAGTTCATCCCCAAATCTATTGTTTGTTGTGATGTTTAGCATCTAAATTGTTCTGCAGTGAAAATGTCAGCCTTCTTCCCAATTACCATTGAAAAAGACTATTCTTTATGACCCAGTCTTTTATTTACCACCATGCAGAGAAAACTGTGCATATACTCGTGGATTAGAGACAAGCTAACTAAACTAGATAATGTTACAGCTCAGATAAGGAAATCACTCACAACAAATTTCTGTTGAATGTTTTAAGCACCACAAGTGAAGTATTATCTCCATCCATTACATTGGAGAGAAAGCAGACATCTCTGCAATTAATATCTATAAAACCAAGCAAGTCACACCAAAACTAGATGATGAAGCATGAGAAGGAAGAGGAGGAATATGTGGTTTTGATTAAGTGGTGAACCGTCCCTTTCTATAAACACCATCCATCCACCAGACAACACTGCAGACTGTTGGTTGTTGTAATACAAGCTCACATGTTTGATATGTTTATTACTGTCAACACTCCTAACCCCTGCCTACCCAGAACCCCAGTGCTTCTCCACACTCAGTATGGCAACACACACTCACTTCAATCAGGAGCCAATGCACATCCAGTCTGTCTTATTGATACATTTGTTGAAGAAGACCTATTATCAGTTGATTATGTATATGCATGTGAAAGGAGTTAAAACCATTTGTAGCATGCTTCACCCTCACAGGATTTCTCAGTTCAAGTCACACACTTAAAAAAAATCTCACTTTTTACAATATATGCACATGCCAACCACTGTCTGATTATGGAAATATGGTTAAAAAGCGTATTGGTTTATTTATTAGATAATCATGTGACAAAAAGCCTGATTCTACTGCTGAAGCCCTGTTCTATGGTTCTTCAAAGTTGATAATGGTTATTTTACAAAAAGGAGCTTTTATTACAGAGGAGATAAGAGATCGAAACACTGCTGGTGGTCCTCACAAGTGTGCTAAGACACAAGGATGGACATGTGTGTGTGTGTTGACTATGTCAGCGAAAGTGGCACACTCACTCGCTCACACACACACACACACACACACACACACACACACGAGTGTGTGTTTCCTGTTCTCATAAACAAGCCTAGGGCTGTTGAGGACAGAGAAACAGAGAAATACCTGTGAGCTGTTAAATCAGGTTTGATAAGCCACTGTAACAATAGACAATAATGTATCTTTGTATGAGGCAAACGCTAATGGATGGGAGCCAAGAGGCCACGCCCCATGCCTCAGCGCCTCCCAACAGCTCAGCTTTCAGCTTAAACTTCAGAGGAAAATGTATTCTATATTTAAAGACCACCGGAGGAAGAGATGGATTCACTTCAGTACTGTAACAGCATACAGTGTTAGTTGTACTTAAAGCACAAATATTCACAACACCAGTAATTCAATCTGAACTGTGATCCTTGTCTGTATGCTTGAACTTCACTGTGTTCAATGACACATGCACAGTCTGACATTCTTAAACTGTTTTTAATGTCATTGATCAATATATAAACGTTAAATAAGCTATTCAAAAGCCAATCTTGTCCAAAATTCAGCAAACACATATTAAAAAAATAAATAAATAAATAAATAAATACCTTCAACACTCTCCTGGCTGGCTCTAGAGCATAGCGTCTCCAACATAACAAAATTAAACCAATATACTGCAACAGTCAGCAGCAGACTAGAGCAAGGCAGATACACAACTATTAACCTCACCCACTGAAATCATGTCATTCAGAAAACGCCACTACTAATTCAGAAATAAAAATAATACATTGTATCCATGAATAGCGGTTACAGAGAGGTGATATACCTCATCCCTTGAAATCAGGGCAACCAGAGAATACTTTCACAGACGAGGGAATATTTGAAAAACAAATTAAAGTAAATGAATGTAAAATTCATCAAGTTGTGTAATTAAACAAGACTGCAATGTCTTTCTCCTGCAGCTTTAACTTTTGATTTCCACTGTGTTGTTGTGCTTTCACCCTTTCTCTTTTAATGGCTTAGCAAATGGGGGGGGGTGGGGTAAATAATATCGTTTCATATCAAATTGGCAGTTTGGGTTAGGGAGGTGAGCAGTGTGGAGCCATATTCCACTTTATTTTTGTTGCATTATTTTATTATGTTTCAAAAATGTTACTAGCTTGTTAAGCAGGAAATGCTGATTTTCTGTGAAACTCCAGAAATGTTTTGTGGATGAATCATCAATGGAGTGGGGGGGGCAAGACTGACTGAAATCTGAAATGTAGATATACATGAGATATAATCATTTTTACTGATATAGAGGAAATACTGATGATTATAAATGGTCCTTAACAGTGTGAGTCTAAATCTGATCGGTGCAAGGGTCTGCAGATATTTCAATGTTCAATGTCAACTACTCAGGGCGGCATTCATAGCAAAATCATCATATTAATAAAGATTATTTTTTTCCACAGCAATGAATAATGATAATACATTTTTTAAACATTTACAGGATGTCTGTCGTGTAGCTATAAGAATGGGACGTCAAGATACAGACAGAACAGAGTTGCAGTTTGTAGCTTCATGCAGAGATTTTCATAAATGCAGTGAATAAGAAAAATAGAGAAGCCTGCTGCAGGGCCTCTGGTGGCGTGCTTATAATGAGGAGCCCCCTGTGGTCCCTCGTCTCTGGTCACCATGCAGAAGTAATTGAATTTTACTTTGGAGGTCATTAGAGGAGATAAGTGCAGCCTTTCCTCACCTTTAACCCTTTGATATCTGCATATCAGGGCCGCACATACAGACACCCACGTGAGCCCCCTCAGCTCAGCCTTGGGACTGTGAGATTCAGCGCCTCAGAGGGCCTTGCTGTGACAACAGAGACGCCGCTTCTCACCTCCACGTAAACGTGATCAGGCCGGCTGCATTCAGGCCCAGGACTACCAACAGTGAGACCTGAGCACGAATTTGGATCTACAGTTATAAACGGTTTTACTTCCCACATTTTCTGACGCAGTATATTTCAGTTTGATCGGTTTAGTGCCAACACAATTTCACATGAAAGTGCCACTGTGGCAAAATATTCCGTTTTAACTAAGATAGTTAAAGCTCTTAGCCAATACAATTCTAAAGAGCGTTAACTGGTGATTTTGACTTTGGCAGAGAAGTACAGAAAGCAGGTGTGTGAGAAGGAGAGTCAGAGGAAGACATTAACAGTGATTTCACTCCTGTACTCATGTGCTGGGACACACTGGTGTTGATTCAAATCATTTAAACTCATATGATTTAATCTTTTAATCATATAAAACATAATTATGTTCTTTAATACTCACCTGTACCTGTATATTTGATACTGTATATATCTCTGTTTTTGTTTTCACAGCCTTATATTTTAGAAATTTTGGATTTGGAGCTGACTGATGTTTGATATTTGCATTTTTCTTCTGATATAGAGCCATCTGATCAAACAGTAACAACCTTATGAGAGAGTCAAATGGACGAGGTATGATTTTTTTTTTTTTTTTTACGTTTTTGAGTATTTCAGTTATGTAGCAGGATCATGTCACAGTTCTGTTACCTCTTTGCTTTAAAAACTCTTGCTGAAACACACACAGAGCACAGTGATTTTTCTTCACTCAGTAACCTCATATGTAGCTGCAATGGTAAGAATGAAGGCTAACAATGGTGTGGGTAGAAATGCCGGGCCCCTGCATGGCCCTCAATCTACCTGCAGGTCATCAGACTTCAGCACTGACTCAACTCTCCGCAGGTGTCTATACATGAAAAGTAACAAGTCAGCATGTCAGGTGAGCGAATGCACGGATGCTGAAACAAAAGTCCCATCAGCTCGGACCGACCTGTTTCCAATAAGAGATGATTTTACCTGAAATAATTAATTCATTATCAATCTTTTAAATCGAAGAACAGCAATTTTGTGTTGGCTTTCATGATACAGATTTCGTTTTTGTCAGTTCTCCAGCAGAAGGGCTGAAATGTTCTTAAAGAATAAGGCTTGAATTAAATGACATACTTGGTTACCACTCTGCAACCATCATTAGATTTCAGCTATTCCCACAAGCTGGATTGTTAAACACTTCCATTAACCAGCTGGGGGTGATTTCATTTACATCAGTGAAAACTTAAACAAACTTGTGCTTTACATTAATTTCTATTTAACATAATCAATCCTTCTTCTAAATTACTTGTTCTTCATCTGCCAGGCCAACATGGAGCATTTCACTGTGCTCTAGAGTGCAGAACAGCAGAATGCGGAAAGTTAGGTAGGTAGAAGGTAAAACCCATTGAAACATCTACAATGCTTCTACGGAATAACAGTCCAGTTTATAGAGCTGGACTTATCCCCGGTGACTCCCAGTGAAGTTCCGGCCGGTCTCACCGGATTCACAAAGCTGTGTGTATGGCGCACACGGACGGCTTGTGTAGATGAGACTCTGCACTGAGCGATAAACTGTTTTTAAAAAACATTGTTGATAATTTACAAAACAGTCTTTAAAGCCTCCTGCATGAAAAAAAGCAAAAAACAAAACAAAAAAAACCAAAAGAATAAATAAAATTAAACTTGTTTTCCGTACCAAGACTCTCACAATAACACAGCCCCTCTGTTTAAAAAAATGCAACTGTCCTTAATCATAGAGCATCATTTCTAATAATATATATGAAACTTAAAAACAATATATCAATATCAGCCCATATAACTGCTGCAGAGTCAAACCCAAAACCTCCAACTCGGTTTAATGGGCTGAAGTTCATTTAAAAGACACTCGGACACTCCGAGCTAATTTTTTGGGTGTTGTGATGCATGTAGAACAGCAAATCAAAGTGAAGACTCACCAACAGAGGTTGTGTTTTAGAAAATGTCCTCGTGCAGCTGTGGTCCTGTGGGATTCAGGCTGTGGAGCCTGTGGAGCCTGTGGAGCCTGCGGAGAGAGGCAGCGTATGTGCGTGTCTGTGGATGAGTCACTGGGACAGCCGCAGCGGCAACATGTTCCTGCGCTGTGAGCGCCGCCGGGAGGCTGGGCCGGGCTGACGGTAAGCTTGGTTCTGTGCTGGTGTCAGGACGCCCCTCCGCTGGACTCAACTGTGCTCCCAGCTGCCGCCGCCTCTTTATGGCCACGCACCTCGACTCGTTCTGGCGCGTCACTCAGCCAGCCCACCAGCCCATAGCGCGCAACAAACACACACACACACACACACACACACACACACACACACACACACACAAGAAGTCGGCTCTACATTGTCACACATGATGCTCACCGAACCAGGCTGGGTGCACATGAAGCGGGTCGCAGAGAAATCTAGAAAGATGAGGCAAAACATTTGAAAGGAATATTCTTTTGAAACGCCAGTGTGTGTAATGCAATGAGATTGACTGAATGTTTTCCCATGCAGGGCAGTTGAAAATCAGCTTCACATCAGAGGCATCCTGCATGCTCCTTTCTCACTCATAAACTGCTGCTTTTGAAAGATCAGGAAACAGCGATGGTCAACCCAGACGTTTTCTTTTTCTAACAGAAAAAAAAAAAAAAAAAAAATCATGTTGTCCTATAAAGATTGATATTAAATGTTTTGAAGTGACATTAACATTTAATCGTAAGAGTCAGTGACAAAAGACGGAGGGGGTCTAACAATTAGTAGGCTTACAACAAATTTACTTTAACTCCTAAATTTACTTTAACTGCCGACGTAAAAATAGACGACAATTGAAAAAAAAAAAAAAAGTTATTCGGATGTTAAACACACTTGTTATGAACTATCACATTCACATGAAAACTAGGTATTTGAATAATATCATTAGGCACAATTTTCTTTTAATTCTCTTAGGAAACAAAACAACGTTACGTTTACTTGTTTGGTTGTAAATACAGAGTGTTCTATTACTAACCATTTTATTGAAAGCTTACAAAGGTTAAACTATAGAAAATACATATCACATATAATATCACATATATAAAATATTTTTGTTGGCCTGTCAGGGAGAAGGTGAGCATGAGCATGGACAGTTTGCTGACGATCATGAGGCAAACAGACGTTTGTAGGATGCCAGAGGCTGAACAAACTCTTCCCCCTGCTGGAGACTCTCTTTACTCCTCTGATTCCTCTGAGAGCAACAGTTAAACTAAACTGACTATAAAACAGCTTAGAAAAAACACATTTTTCCACTCAAATCTTTATGACAGTGAATTAATGTTTTCACAATATTTCAAATTCCAATGATGCATTTAATTATATTACAATTACAGGGAAATTCATGTTTGTTTTAATGATGTGGTTGAAAACATGAATTTGAATATATTTTAAAGCAGGTGTACAAATGTAAATACTGTGATGTAGTTTCCTATGAATTATAATTATTTTGACTATATTCTATATTATTCTGAATCACTGACTTTACTAAAAGATAACCAATGTGATACCTCCTTTAAAGTAAAGTCAAAACATCTTAATAGACCCCCTAGTGATACATTTTCAATTATGTGTCTTCTTCTTTGTTCTGGAAAATAGTCTCTAATGGACTTTTAAATAGCCAATCAGATTTCCTAATAAACTCTGACAAAGTTTTTATTCAAGCTGTCAAACAGCTGAGTGTTTTTTTTTTTATTGTTGTTTGTTTTTTTGTTTGTTTGTTTAAAATAAATCTTTGGAATATGGAGTTTAGCTGTTTCTCCTACAGACCAGAGAGGGAAAAAGAAGTGAACAGGGGGGCCTTAAGTTAAGTTTATTAAAGCTTGATTTCAAAAGTTCTTCTTGTGTGTGTTGTCTTACTTATATTGACTCAATGTATCAACAACACTGGAGACAAAGGCAGACCGGGAAAGTAAAGCAGGATGTAGTTCAGTTCTATTTATTGTTAGCAGATGGTAACGTTATAGGTTGACAGACAGTCGTGGGCCACAACCATAGAATCAGTCCAATTGCACAAACAGATCCAGACGGGCCAGGGCAAAATCAAAAACAACATTGGGGGGGGGGGTAGCTCTGGTTGCTCATTCATGTTTTATGTCTCTGTGGGCTATGAAACCAGTGCGATGAGGAACTTCTGCAACGCACAAACCAGGAGTAACTGCATCTCTAGCACAGGAAAGGGAGACAGGTGGAGCAAATGATTAGTTCAGCTCTGGCACGGGAAACAGCTGCAGCACAGGATTGAAGGGCAGTTGCAGCTTTAGCACTGGACACTGATGCTGCATTGAGTCGTCTGGAGATGACAACTGCAGCACAGACTTAGTGGTTAGTTTCAGCATAGGAAGAGGTGTCCGTTGCTGGAGAACCAAGAGCAGAAGCCGACTAGAGGGTCAATTACTTCAGCCATCTGGTTCCCGGTTCTGGTTCTCCTGACTGTTGACTGGAATGCAGAAGGAGGAGTGTCTGTGGTACAAGACAACAGATTCTGAGTGGCACTGGGACGAGGAGTCTCTGGGACACTAAGAGGTGAAGTGTCTGAGACTGGAAAAAGAACAATGTTGAGGGTCCTGCATCCTTTTGTGGGGCCTCCAGATAGTGAGTTGAGATCCAGACAGTGCTGACCTTTGGGGTTCAGCCATTGTAATCGGTTCTTCAAGCACTTCTTGGACACTTTCTGTCCGTGCCAGCAGCTTTGATTAAGAAATTGAATTGTAAAGAAAAGAAAGCTAATCAAAGCTGTATTTCTTTGAAACTAAACAATTACTGAATTGATAAGAAAGTTTTACAAACAGTGCTATACCTCTGAGTTCATTTCAAACAAAGATTTTAAACATCTCTATTTTTTTAAATAATTGACTGCTCATTTCTATCTGATGCAGACCAGAAGGTCATGGATGTCCTATTACTTACAAGGAGGTAACAGAGAAAATAAGTTTTTACAGAGTGCAAAAGCTCCCAGACTAGATTGGTAGAGTTTTACAAAATGCTCCAAAATGTTTCAAAAGGCCAGCTGACTAATATGCATTTACACTCCTTAGAACAATGCTTATGTACCTCTACTCTCTATGCTCCAAATATACCATTGATTCTCAAAGAGGGTAACCCCCCTAATGTTTACTAGCATAAAATAGCCTTACTAATTCAGTACCATGAGAAGGTTTCGTCTTATCTTGGACTTTATTAATTATGTTCATATATAGCCATTAAACTATTTGAATAGGCAACCAGAAGCCATTGTAGCAAATCAGGAAATAAAATAGTAAGCACTATGTAAGGATTGTTTCGTATAAGGATGACATTTTTGTCACCAACCCACACCCAACTATAATGTCAGTCATACAGAATTTTGGCTCCATCTTGGGGTACAAAATAAATTCTAAAAAATCTGTTGCTATGCCTCTTGGGTATAAAGGTAATAAACCTACAGGATTTCCTACCGTATCCCAGTGTTAAACATCAATTTTTTTTGTTGTTTTTTTTAATGCTCTTGAAAACATCGGGAGTGACCTTGCTGTTAATATATTACCCTTTTTTCTTTATCCTTTTTATCCTTTGTGACTCAATATCAATATCAATATCAGTACCAATACATATAACAAAGACACTATGTTTGGAAATTGACCAAGATTTCTCAAAGTTTATATGGCATGGGAGAAAGTCCAGATTACGTATGAAGCCTTTACAGCTACCCAAAAATAAGGGGAGGTTGTTATTTTCAAATATTATTCATTATAACTGGGCCTGCCATAATAGAATTATTTATCAATAGGCTCATTATTATCTTACAGTAGGTGGGGACCAGCACCCTTTGAGGCCTGGACATATCCTCAATTTGTATTATAACAAGAGCTCAATTATATAATCACAATCTGAGGAAGCAGATAATTCAATACTTACACATACTTACAAGGTTTGGCAGGATATCATGAATTTTAATCACAAAAAAATAACTAAAACTTCTTAGTTAGCAGTAAGATTTTTTTTTGTTTATAAAATTGTGAAATACATTTGGCGTTTCTCAGATTGGAGTTCTTCGATCTCAGATTTCTTTGCTTATTTACAGCCTTGCTGTTTTATTAACACAGTGGTGCAGTGGTTAGCACTGTCGCCTCACAGCAAGAAGGTCCTGGGTTCGATTCCAGGTCAGGGTGTTTCTGTGTGGAGGTTGCATGTTCTCCTTGTGCCTGCGTGGGTTTTTTCCGGGTACTCCGGCTTCCTCCCACAAACATGCAAACTGGGGGTTAGGTTAATTGGTCGCTCTAAATTGCCCGTAAGTGTAGATTGTTTTTTGTCTCTATATGTCAGCTCTGCGATGAACTGACGACTTGCCCAGGCTGTACCCCGCGCTTGGCTTCTGTGATTACTTGCAGTGGCAGTCGTGGCGGGAGGGTGGCGATGGAGTTTTCTTTTGGAGTGTTTGGAATTAGTGTTTGTGGCTGCTGCATGGCTTTGCTGCCGCGGATGTGCTGTGGGTGTCTGTTGGTGCTTGTTGTTGGATTGGATCAGGAGCTTTTGGTGGGTGGCGTTCACGCATGTGTATGTTCATGAGGCTGGGATTTAGATGCAGCATAACTCTCCTTGAACAATAATGTATACTTTTGCATAAAATTTATTTTTCTAAGACATACGTATACAGTGCTATTTATGTATAGGTTGTGATAAAAGAAAAACTGATGTTGTAATTACCAATGTGTGTTCATGTTGGTGGTTAAAGGAAAATTTAAAAAACAATTAATTATAAAAAGAAAAAAATAATAATGTGTCTGTATCATATGCACTGTGCAAGTGTTGCTATGATAGGAAACTTCCAAAGGTAATATATGAATGTTCAGATTTGTACATATCTATGGCAGATATTTACAATATTATTCCTTTGTACATTGTGCTGATGAAAGAGGTGTCTTCTCTCAAAAGAGTTATTCAGGAAATAACCAGTCCAAAGGGTTGAAAGCACTGAAGTTGTTTATGCAGTAATCTAACAAATACTTGCATGAATCTTGGACTATGAATCTTGGTTCTCTTGTGTGTTCAGTAGGAATGTGATTTCATTCGACTTGACTGATGAACCTTGTCTTCCTCCTCATTCCACCCTGCCCTGCCTGTTCTCAACCCCAGCTCATCATAAATTTATCTTTTGTCTTGACCCTTGTGTTACATCCACATGCACAAGGTATGCCTATGGGTATCAAGCACATAAGGGTTTAATGTATCTACAATACCACTTGTGGAAACTGTGGCTTTCCAATTTCATAGAACTTTAAGACACGCATTTCCAGTCTTTTTGTAATCTTAACCATGTCATTTGTCTGCCCAAACTAAACCAAAATAACACAGACCTTTTGCGTCAGGAATAATATGTGTGAAGCGTGAGCCCTTGCATGTTGTCATTGTTTGCCATGAACGCCAAAGAGTTGCCCCTCCCTTTTTCCAGCTGTAGTTGCAGGGCCAAACTGAAAGTATATCAGCACAACCAAAAAAATATTGTCAAGAAAGACATCCTGCACACAGGAAGCTCTGGCTGTAGCTGGCTGTTTCGTCACGATTTCAGTCACAGTGGCTGTCACGCTGAAAACAGCATGATAAGTTCAGAGCAAACTATCAGATCTGAAGTCGAGGACTGAGATTGCCCACATTTAAGTGCTTTGTCATATCCTTACAAAAAATAGCATGTGAATGACATTACAGTACTGTTCTTTGTGACTTTCTGTATATTTCCAGTTTGATGAATATAAAATTATGTAATTCTACCTAATCAGGGAGA
>KV751388.1:612640-643092 GCA_001698575.1 Mola mola | reverse complement strand
TTTAACTCTACAGTGACCCTGGGTCCACTTTATTCTTATTAACTTGACTCCATTCCTGTTTTTTTATTCTAAATGTGGAATGTTTTACATTTAACTCATTAAGACTTCACTACGTGGCTAATCTACGTGGTTGCTGAAGATGTGTTCATTTCCTTATACAAGGGGCTCAAGGGACGTTGCATGTACTTCACCCTGATGTAAATGTTGTAGCTAAGGACATCTTAGCTACAACAAGTCCGTCATTTATGCATACTTTGCAATGACCATCTGGTTTGCATAGATTTATGGAATTGTCCATCCCGAAGAAGATAGTAGCTGTGTTGAGTAGGCTATAAAAGATATGAGCAAGATTTAAAGTCATAAATATTTTAGTCTGGTAGCATTTAAAGTAGCAGAAAAATTGATGATTTGTGAGCAGCAGTATGGTTTCATGACCAGTAAGAACACTACAGATGCCATGTTTGCTTTGACAATGCTGATGGAGAAATATTGAGAAGGTCAGAAAGAGTTGCATTGTGTCTTTGTGGATCTTGAGAAAGCCCATGACCGGGTGCCAATGGAGGAACAGTGGTTCTGTATTAGGGAGTCTGACAAGGCAGAGTAGTATGTTAGACTAGTGCAGGATATGTATGGCAACAGTATGACAGTGTTGAAGTGTGCTGTAGGAGTGACCAATAGCTTCGAGGTGTAGGTGGGACTGCATCAAGGATCGGCCCTGAACTCTTTCTTGTTCGCTGTGGTGATGGACAGATAGATAGGTGAGGTCAGGCAGAGTTGGAAGAGGTGGCAGAGTTAAAAATGTTGATATTCTCTTTGGGAGTGATGAGGATGACCAGGATTAGGAATGAGCACATCAGGGGCACAGCACAGGTCGGACGATTTGGACACAAAGTTAGAGAGGCCAGATTAAGATGGTTTGGACATTTTCAGAGGAGGGACAGCGAATATATCGGTAGACGATGCTCAAGATAGAGCTACCAGGCAGGAGGCAAAGAGAAAGACATAAGAGGAGATTCACGGATATGGGAGAGTGGACATGCAGATAGTTGATGTGAGACAAGAAGATGCAGAGGACAGGGAGAGATGGAGGAGGATGATTCGCTCTGGCGCTCCTAGAAAAAGTTAGGTAAAGCTCAAAGAGGAAGAAGAAGCATTTAAACTAGTACTATGAGACAAGTTTTGTTTTTTTTATCATTTGGCATACACTACAATGGATTTGAAATGAAACACTTAAGATGTGACTAAAGTGTAGACTTTTCTGCATTTACCATTTAGGAATCATATCCATTTGTTTAAAGTACCTCCACTTTCAGGGGATCAAAAGTATTTGGACAATTGAAGTCAAGCAGTTTCACAGGCAGATGACATCTTTGACCTCTTTACTTCAAGACAAATGAAGCACATAAAAGGTCTGATTTCAGTTGTTGAATTTACATTTGGCAAAAGATTGACTGGAGTTTTAATATGAAGTCCAAGGAGATAAAAACACAAGAGATGAAGGTCATCATTAGGCTTAACAAATGAAATAAATCTTCCGGATGAGCACAGTGAATATTATGTGTGTGTTGTCCGAATGGGGCTTCATTTGAATTAAATGTTTTCTTTTCTATGTCATTAAAACTCTGCTGTTACAGTGACTCAGTTTAGCCACGGGCATCCATTAAGTTTTATCTCATCCAATCTCTATTTGGAGACATAGCTAGTTTGAGCTGAACTTTAACAGCAGGACATGATTAGAGCTGAACACAACAGAGTGAGGCCAGAGCTCAATCTCTCCATCTCTCTCTCTCTCTCTCTCTCTCTGTACTAAACATCATTTCTTTTGTTCTCCTCTCTAAGACCATGTAATGCTTTTCACCTTGTGATAGTATACTTGATGCATTTTAGCACTTGCCTTTGGGTCAGAGCCAGTGAACTATAAAGGAATCTGTAATTTTATGATCATATGAAACCACAGAGGGTGGTGGTTCGCACAAACCAACCAACTGTTGACTCACACTGGAACTATTTGTGGTTGGGGCTGCTTTTCATTTCGAGAAATTTAGACTACATGCAGGTGCGCTCATGTGCATTCACTCACACGCTTCCACACTCACACACACACACACACACACACACACACACTCACACGCTCACACACTCACACGCTCACACGCTCACACACGCACTCACACACACACACGCACACACACACACACACACACACACACACGCACACGTCACACACGCACTCACACACACACACGCACACACACACACACACACACACACACACGCACACGCACACACACACACACACACACACACACACACACATAGAGTCCTGGCCTTTATGACTTCAGCATGGCTGGCCCCACTGATGCTGGTGGAGATGATTTTTTTTGCTTCAACTATTTTACATTGTTTTTTGCAATACAGTGAGCAGTCAGAGTCATGAAACTGTATCAGATGTAGCTGTCACCAAACATTCGCTGTGAATAGTTTGGATGTTCATGATTGGTTCCTAATGACTTTGAGGAGCCTCTTTTCATTAGCTTCGTCACTGCAAATACTCCCGATTTAACCACGACATGTGATGTCAGAACGAACAATAATCCATTGATCTTCTTCTAAGCATAATTTGCTATGCAAGAGCAGACTATGTAGGACTTCAATGATTGTTTTAAAAATATTAGTCTTTTTTTACTTACTTGGTTAGTAAATCTTAAAGTTGATCATTTTATTTGCATATTAAGATAAATTACAGTCAAAGACCACTCAGCAACACCTATGCTTGATAACACTATTTTTATTATTCTACATACTGGTGTTGTGTCAACATAATCAAGTTTTATTTACAGTTATTTGCAGAGACAAGTAATGTCACCATTACAAACGTATCACCCTTGTTCCTAACCTCCCTTACCTCTCCAATATAATTATATTCATTTTTAAGTGCAATGACATCATAAAGGTTATATTTGGCATAACATACACACAATTTTTGAAGCTAAGTGGATGCTATAATGTGTGATCAACAAATTTACCAACATCTGTCAACTCTGTCTCTGTTGCCCGGGCAAGATTAGGTACAGCAATTTCAAAGGTGAAAAGATTTCTATTCTAACCTAGAGTCTCATAAAGCCAATATTCAATACAATATAATGAACTGTTTAAGCTGTTTTATTGTCTATGTTTGTTTTATTTTAATCAGTCTAAAGACAGGCACTGTCATATTTGTCACTTCTGAGACAGAATCCAATTCCTTCTCATATTAATAATTGGATGCCCGTTTTGACCATATTCAGAATGCTGATTGTGATTCACAAGTGACTAACAGATATTTTTTAAGTTCAATTCAGTTGACCACTGGTCGATTAAAAGGTCTTTAACTCAAATCTTATGCACATACAACTTATCAAAGGGCACAGCTTATGAAAGCTGAAAGGAAGTGCCTGAAAATTGATCCTATTAAAAGTATCAATACGGTCGTATCATCAGTTCAATGTTTTCTTGCTATAAAATAGCTAACTTCAGTTAAGTGGAGGCATCTAACTTTTGGGCGGGCTCTGGTCGTTATGAGCTACCCGGTAGATAAGTTTGGTCAATACCAAATACTGAGGTAGGGGCAAGTCGTGAGACTCGATTTAAATTACATATTCATACAATTTATCCATCCATCCGTCCAGGATACACCCTGGACAAGTCATTAGTTCATCGCAGGGCTGACATCAGCAAAAAAGTCCTGGGTTCGATTCCCAGGTCAGGGCATTTCTGTGTGGAGTTTGCATGTTCTCTCTGTGCCTGCGTGGGTTCTCTCCGGGTTCTCCGGCTTCCCCCCACATTCCAAAAACATGCAAACTGGGGGTTAGGTTAATTGGTCACTCTAAATTGCCCGTAGGTGTGAATGTGAGTGTGGATGGTTGTTTGTCTCTATATGCCATGTCATACAATTTAAAATTGAATAAATAAAAACAGATATAATAGACTACATATATACTATATATAGTGCTGTCACTCACAGATGATTTATATTATTAGCACATTTTCACTTGGACTTAAATTTTATGCATGTACTTCCTCTCACTTCCTCGCACTGAAAAATGACACACTGCAGTCAGCAGTTTTGCTAATGCTAATTTATGACTAAAAATGGTCTCAAGCACTGCACCATAAACTGCTAAATGTGATGTATGCCTCAGTTCTGTAAATCTTTACTTTATAGGTATTTTCTTAAGGATATGATTTTTTGTCATAAAGATAATTCAAGTAGGTGAAAAAGACGTACGGTAGAACAACAGGTGTCTCTTTCAAAACTAAGGAGGGTGTCATTGTTTCTGTTTGTTTTGCATGTGGCTGAAGAGGGTACAAGGTTTGTCAGGATTTTTCTTTTGTAGTTGTTAGTGACATTATTAAATTGATTAACTTGAACTTAGTTGAAAGATGAATGTGTGTGAGGGAACTAGTCTGCTCTTTGCTCTGTATATACCATTATTCCAGTGATGTCTGAGGAAATACTGTCTCAGATAATTGTGCATTTTAGTACCTAGAGATCACAGGGTAGTGCATGTTAAAGATGGGATACTTACAAACGCACTGTTTTGTATCCCTTGCATTGATTAATTTCAGTAAAACCCATTCCTACATTGCAGGTATTTGAGTTGGCTGTCACAAAGTGTGATCCTAGTGTCTTGCTAAACAGCAATCTAGTCATCTGTCGAGGGTTCTCATTTTCACTCGTACAGCTAATCCTACTGTACACCTATGGGACTATAGCAGACAGGCAGTGAAATATAAAAAATTCAATAGGCCCAAATTGACTTAACCCGCATCTAAAGTTTTTCCTGCAAGTCAGGTAAAGGATCCATAAGAGGACAACTTTGGAAGGACTGCATGACGCTACAGTACTCATCATGTAATTTTTAGATGTTAAAAAAACTAAATGACAACTATCTGCTAACATTAAATAAATGTACATACCAACACTGATCTCTCAAATGAAAATAAATTTAACTATTCTACAGTTTCAATCAAATGCCTAAACGTTGTGTTTTATTACATTTAATAAAGGACCATAAATATGCCATAAATACAAAAAGAAATAAAACTTAATAAATTGAAGACATGCATAAAAAGGTATGTTGCTAATTAGGCTGTCTTTACAACTGCTGACATTGTTGAGACCTTGGAGCACACCATCAGTCTTGATGATTTGAGGGACCTTTTTCTAGGCGAGAAATCTGGAATGAAGAGGGGTCTTATTAACCTTATTAACCCAGAGGTAACTGGTTACGTACTTTGATCGGAAAAAAAACAGCAAAAATATGCTTGAAAGTGTTGGGTCTCTGTCTCAGCAGATTATGTCTGTATTATCTGCTTGAAATCAGTGAACAAGGTAAACTAGGATTAATGTGGACCTCATGTGTCAGTCTAACTCTACACATTAAAATCTGTCTGCAATATTTCTGCACATTCTAACAAACTTATTAGTTTTGTTATTTTTGAGTAATTTTGAGTTGAAATCAAATCAAATTTATTTATATAGCGCCAAATCATAACATAGTTACATCAAGGCACTTTACATATAGAGCAGGTCTAGACCACACTCTTTATAGAATTATTTAAAGAGACCCAACAGGAGCAGCAGGTGTTGCAGGAACATGGAGTAGCGATGATTCACCACCTGCGGGATGAGGACAGGGAGGGAAAGGAGAGGCCAGGGGAGAAACAAAGACTACGGGGGAACATGGTTGTTGTTGCGAGTTGATTTGATTGTTAATGATATGGATTTTTTATAAGTGATCCAAACCAACAGATAAGAAATATTCAATAAAACAAGAAAAAGGGAGTCTTCTTCAGGTGGAGTGTCCAGTGTGCCATGTGGGCTACATAATACATTTTGATTGTCACCCCAAGTGTGAGATTTGTCTTCCTGACACTCACCATCTAGACTATATGTTCCACCACAGGATGCGTCACCACTCAACTCTGGACATCTCAGTTCCCCCTGGTCTTGTCAAGGGCAGGAGTTGAATGTCTCTCTTCCCTCCACTGATGGCTTACCATACAGGTCACTGGATCCTCTCCTTGTCTGACAGAAGAGTATAAGTTTGATGATTTTACATGGGAGCCCCCCTTCCCACCACAACATCAGCCATCATCTATTGCATTCCTTCCCTCAAATTCCCAATAGTCAGCCCATTAGCCAGTTAATTTTGATTAGTTGCAATAACATAGGTAGGGTCAAGTTCCTTTCTTACCCAAAATTAAGACCCTTCTATGAGACACCTTTTCCTGGACATTTTTTTTGTTTTTGTTTGAATAAAGAACAAAGCATGGACAAACCGTGACTACACAGCAGTTAAAATGTCACATGTGTGACATTTTACATAGAAGACAATAAGCATAATTTAGAAAATATAGAATAACATGACAATAATAATCATTTACTCTGCCTGTTATTTAGAGGTTAGTGTAAATTAAAGCTGTATCCGCAGACGGAAGACATTTTTGGTTATATATCTATTTTTCAGTTAGCTGCTAACTGCTGTTAGCTGCTTTTAAATCTTAGATTTTTGTGGTTTACACATATGACTTGTCAACAAATGCATGTTCCTTTCATTTCACTTAATCTCATGTTTCGATTGAGCACAAGGCGAGAGGAGTTCAGTGACAACATAAAGTATACTGTACGTTATCTTTATTCTGGAGTTTTTATTTCATTCTGAACATTTTGGAAGGAAGGTGACTCATGTCCACTTCGGTGATTATGTAAACGGTTTCAGTGGCAGCAACCACTACAAAAAGTTAGAGTGGTGATTTATCATTTTAAAGCATTGATAACAAGCATAAATTTCTAAATGCAGAAAAATATTCAGAGATACTCAGTGCAGCATACAGAAACCTGAACAATATGAACCCCTCAGTGGACACACACACACATACAAACGAATAGTCTCAAATAAAAACTTCTGAAATTCTTGTGAGTAATGCCTCAAGATGTACAAGATCAAATGAATCATTGTGTGGACAGTTTGTGTTAATGAATTTTTTGCACAGAGGCAGAATATTGAATGAAGAGGGTTCGGCTGTAGCAATGATTATAAATCAAAGTGTTGGGAATGGACTGTGTCTTGTTACAGAGCAAGAGATGAAAGTATGGATTTCAGTGATACATGAAGTCTGGTCAGAAACTGGTCTTCAATCTTCAGTTGCACACCTTTGTCCGGTGCAAGAGGACCCCCCTGCTTCTCTTCCCTCTCTGGTGTGGAAGCTGGGGATATAATTTACCAAAATGAAGATCTGGCTTTGATGCAGAATTTGCACTACCTGTGTATCCTAGTCATCATTTCCAGTGTCATAATATGATCCACATGGAAAAAGGGCTGCAGCCTGCAGTAGGCTGACCTGTGTCAATATAATAACATGGCCCAGCCATACAGGATGCTAATTACAGTAAGTGTGTGTGGGAGATATGGGTTTACAGCTTGCATTGACTTTGTAGCCATGTTGTGTTGCGAGTTCTGTTAGAATGCAATAGCCCCCTCCTTTACGTGTTAAGTTGGAAGGAACTTCTGTCCCTCTTCAGGCAGTGAGAGTAATTACATAAAACACTGTCAATATTATGATGTAATGATTCTCGTAGTTGTAGCCCCTAGCTGATATTAAAGATTGCTCTGTTGGACCAGTGGCACCCTTCTTCTTCTCTGGAGATCCAATTTTTATTAAAACACATCAGTACCAGCGAGCCAACGGATGTTTCATGTTTATATGAAATAAATCCCAATCCCAGTTCATCCATCCATCCATTTTCTACCAGTTCATCGCAGGGCTGACAAAAAGAGACAAACAGCCATCCACACTCACATCTACAGGCAATTTAGAGTGACCAATTAACCTAAACCCCAGTTTGCGTGTTTCTGGAGTGTGGGAGGAAGCAAGAGCAGCCAGAGAGAACACATGCAGACACAGGGAGAACATGCGATCTCCGCACAGAAACGCCCTGACACCGGAGTCAGACCCAGGACCTTCTTGCTGTGAGGCGACAGCACTAACCACTGTACCACTGTGCTGCCTGTCCCAATTCAAAGGTAATCAAATCAAATCAAATCAAATTGTATTTGTATAGCCCAAAATCACAATTTACACATAATCTTACTGGGCTTTGACAAACTGTACAGATGTGACATCCTCTGCCCTTAGACCCTTGACCCTTGGTGAGGAAAAACTTAAAAAAAAAACCCTAAACAGGGAAAATAAGAAACCTCAGGAAGAACCACAGAGGAGGGATCCTTCTTCCTAGGATGGACAGACGTGCAATAGATGTCACATGTACGGAACACAACAACATGATAATAACAGTTTACTTAGAATATATAAAACATCCATGAGTCCAAGAGTATGTGGAATCTATAAATCCAGGGATATGTGAAGTGTAGTGATCCAGAAACAGGTGTAGTCTATTGGTCCAGAAGCCATTGTAGTCTGTAGATCCCGATTTGCACTTGGAAATCCAGGCTAGGATCCAAGTAACAGGATCTCCTGTAGGACCACAGAAGCAGCTCCCACCATGACCTTAAAAGACGTGCAGGATGATAAAGCAGAAAGAGTCTGGGGAATAAGAAAAGAAGAATAGTGTAGGGATATGGACATTTAGAGGAGTAGAGATGGTGTCTGAGTCAGAGGGGACAGAGAAGAGGATCATGCATCATGGAGTGTTCCCCCAGCAACCTAAACCTATAGCAATTTAACTAAGGGCTAGATAGGCCAGCCCTAACTATAAGCTTTATCAAAAAAGAAGGTTTTAAACCTACTCTTGAAATCAGAGAGTGTGCCTCCTCCCGTACCAAGACTGGAAGATAGTTCCACAGGAGAAGAGATTGATAGCTGAAAGTTCTGCTGCCCATTCTACTTTTGGAGATTCTTGGGATCACACATAACCCTGCATCCTGGGAGCATAAGGTTCTGGATGGGTGATAGGGTACTATGAGCTCTTTAAGGTAAGATGGTGCCTGACCATGAATAGCTTTGTAGGTGAGGAGAAGGATTTTACATTTTATTCTGAATTTAACTGGGAGCCAGTACGGGGGAAATATGGTCTCTGATATTTGTTCTTGTCTTGGATTAACTGAAGAGTTTTTAAAATTTTATTAGGGCAGAATCACAGAATCACAGTAATCCAGCCTGGAAGTAACAAATGCGTGAACTAGTTTTTCTGCATCTTGTTGAGACAGGATGTGCCGGATTTTAGCAATGTTATGGAGGTGAAAGAAGGCCGTCCTTGAAATCTGTTTTACATGTGCGTTAAAAGACAGCTCCTGGTCAAAGATAACACCCAGGTTTCTGACAGTGGTGCTGGAAGCCAAGGCAATGCCATCCAGATTAACTATGTTGTTGGATAACGAGTCTTAAATGTGTTCAGGGCCCAGCACAATGACTTCACTTTTGTCAGAGTTCAACAATAAAAAGTTATGAGACATCCAGTTTTTAATGTCCTATTCAAGACATATCTGTAGATTAGCTAATTGATGGGATTCATCTGGCTTTATTGATAAGTATAGTTGTGTGTCATCTGCATAGCAATGAAAATGTGAAAATGTGTGAAGTGCTTTCTAATAATATTACCTAAAGGAAGTATGTATAGAGTGAATAGTCATGATCCAAGCACAGAACCTTGTGGGACTCCGTGATTAATCTTGTTATATCTTGATTCATCATTAACATGAACAAAATGATATCTATCTGATAGGTATAACTTAAACCATCTTAAAACAGATCCTTTAATGCCAATTTGGTTTTCCATCCTCTGTAGTAAGCTGTGATGATCGATAGTGTCAAAAGGTGCGCTAAGATCTAATAAGACTAGTATAGAGATAAGTCCCTCATCAGATGCAGTGAAGAAGTCATTTGTAACTTTTACCAATGCCGTTTCTATGCTGGGATGCTTCCTAAAACCTGACTGGAAGTCTTCAAATAGACTATTATCCTGAAGAAAGTCACATAGTTGTTTAGCTATTGCTTTCTCTATAATCTTTGAAAGAAAGGGGAGGTTGGTCTATTGGTCTATAGTTGGCTAGAACTTCTGGGTCCAGGTTTGTTTGTTTTTTTAGGAGCGGTTTAGCAGCTACAGCTACTTTAAAAGACTGGGTGATTCATTCTCACCTGTCATTGCAACATAATGTGACCATTGTAGGAATATACAACAAGTTTGAAATATCTCTAAAATGAACAGTAAATAGATCATTAAGTGTTCACTGAGCAGCAGAGACAGTACGGCAGATTTATCATTTCTTTGAGAGATTACAATGATCGGCCTTAACATTAAACCTCTGAATGTTGAATGAGTAACATTGATCAGCTCACTACAGTGCAATGTTCTGCTAGGATCCTGACTTTAATGTAGAAATCCACAGTGATGTGCTTAAATGAATATCGCCCTGTCGCACTCACAGTGATCATCATGAAGTGCTTCGAAAAGCTGGTCATGGAATATCAAGACCTGTCTGCCACCCTCACTAGAAGCCTACTGGCTGAACCGTTCCAACGACACCCACTAGCCAGAGCTCTGCATGTGGCTCTTAGCCACCTGGACAAGAAAGACACCTTCATCTACATGTGGTTCATAGACTTCAGCTCATCTTTCATCCTCCAACAAAACCAAAGTGTGGTTCATTGACTTTCAGGAGGGCAGAGAACAACCACCCACCCTTGGCCATTGACAGGTCCCAGGTGGAGATGGTTGGAAGGACCAAATTCCTTGGTGTTCACCTGATGGATAACCTCGCCTTGTCCCACAACACGGCCTCCATGTAAACCAAGGCCTAACAGAGGCTGTACTTTCTGCATAAACTCAGAAAGACCCGCCGTTGCCACGTTCTACAGGGGAACCATTGAGAAAATCCTAACCAACTACATCACTGTCTGATAGACTCTCTCCCCTCCATCATGGAAATCTATACTCAAATTCACACAAATTCACACAAATTCAACAACATTGTTGATGACCCCACACATCCCTCACAATCTCTGTTCATCAGCAAAAAGGTAAAGAAACTATAGGTTTTACATTTTTACTTTATGTCTTTGTTATATCCTTCTGTGCACTTTGTGATTTGTCTTGTTATGCCTTTCTCTGCATATACATAGCAAAACTGACCCAAAACTTTGCACATGCCACAGTCTTGCACAATGCAGATCCGAACTGAAAGCTCTGAACTCCACTCTTGTTCATGCCACAACAGCCTAAGCAATAACTCGCTGGACTGAACTGTTACTGTCTACATGTCAATGCTGAAAAACTCCACATCAAAACTGTCTCGTATCCTTGTAATGCCTGTTTTACACTTTTATATTCTGTCCATGCACTGTGCTGTCTCGTGCTGTCTTATGTTCTGCATCTGTTCTAGAAGAAACGCAATTTCATTTTCACATTGTACTGCACCCTCTGTACATGGTTGTTAATGACAAATACAGAATCTTGAACCTTGAATTCGAACCTTGAGATGCCACATGATGCAAATCATCATCTCCAAACATCTTTGCAGTCCAAACATACCCCATGACCATGATACACCCAGATGACATTGGTCCCCAGAGCAGGACATTGTATGTATAGGGCCTCACAATTTGCGAGATCCAAATCTGATTGAACATGTATTGGGATGCTCAATAAATCAATCAAATTTGTATAGCTAAAAATCACCAATTACAATTTGTCTCTGTGCGCTTTGACAAATGTGATACCCTCTGCCCTTAGACCCTAGGAGCAAGTGAGGAGAAACTTTAGAAAAATTACTTATCAGGGAAACATAAGAAAGCCAAAGTAGAAAAATAGAGGAAGGATCTTCTCCATAGGACTGTAGTTCAATAGATGTTACATGTACAGAACACAACAATGTGACACTGACAAAGCTACCACATGTAAAAATATGTGGTCTATGAGTACAATAGCATTTAAAATATATAATTTCACAGGTGTGTGTAAGGTATCAATCAAGAACCGAGTGGTCTGCTGACCAGCGAAGACATGTTGAGCCGCATGTCGTCATTATATCGCTGGCTGTCGAGGTGGTGTCCAGCAAACTACGTGGGCCTCATTGATAATTGCCAAACTTTCTGTGGAAGACCTTGTCTCATGAGGAGAGACAGCATCCATCGTACTTGGGAAGGAGCTGCTCTCATTTGTAGAAATATGGTCAGATTTATTAGTCAGCGAAATTGACAGTTTAGAGTTTAGGCCAGGAAGCAGAGTTGTAGTCTTACACGCTTCTCTGCGCTTACTTTAGAGTCATCCACCTACAACCCCTTAGAGACTGTGTCCCTCCCCCATTCACATACATTCTTTAAATCAAATAAAAAAAGGTTCACTTAGGAACTCAATAGAAATCAATACCACTAATGAGGCAGTTTACAAAATAAAAACAATAAAATGCGAACTCTTTAATATCAGATCCCTATCATCTAAAGCAAACCTGGGAATTTTACAGCCCGTGGGCCACATCGGCCCTTTGGGCGACCCTGTCCGGCATAAACATAAATGAACAAGTATTTATGCTGTGCACGCAATACAACTGTGTTGCTTCTATTTTGAAAAGCCTGACATTTTTATTATTTACACGCATGCACGTGTGTATCCGAGCAGCAACATGTGATGCTGGCCAGCTACTCCTGGCGCCCTAAAAATGTTCACTCACGTAAAAAAAAAGAAAAGTTGATTCCGAATGCCACATTTTCAAGAAGACATGGACTGCTGAATATTTCTTTACAGAAGTCAAAGGTGAAGCCGTGTGCTTAGTTTCTGGAACACAGGTCGCTGTGTTCAAGGAATACAACCTGAAGCGCCACTACATGACCAAACACAAGGAGATATACGAGAACTTGTCTGATGAAGAGCGCACAAAGGAGTTGGGGGCTTTGCTAGCCAAGCTGCAAACCCAACAAAGACTTCTTACAAATTTTGCACACCCAGAGATACAACTGTCAAGACGAGTCATTTCCTATCTCACAAAATTGCTAGAAAAAGTCAATCAGTTTCTGAAGGAGAGTTTATTAAGGATTGTTTGGTGGACTCTGCTGCGCTAATATGCCCAGAGAAAAGTGGAGCATTTGAGAATGTTCTCCTCTACTGACACACTGCAACAAGGGAAATCTGGAGCTTCAGTTGAAAAACAGACTGGTTAACTTTGACCATTTTTCCCTGGCTCTAGATGAAAGCTGCGATGCATGTGACGCTGCCCAGCTACTCATCTTACCAGGGAAAACAACAGACCTAAAAATCACAGAGGAGCTGGCAGCCAGTGAAAGGCTCAACAACAGGGAGCGATTCTTCACGAAGGTAAAAGCATGTTTGACCTGCAGTTTGACACATTTCTGGCAGAGGACTCAGAGGAGAACTTTCCACACATTAGGAGGCATGCTCAGAAGACTTTAGCCCTTACCTATGTATGTGAACAGTGATAAAGTTCAGCAAATCCAGATACAGATCCTCTATCACTGATGATCACCTCTCATCTGTCCTTCGCATAGCCACCTCAAACATTCAGCCAGATTTCAATGCACTTGTTCAAGCCCAAGACAGACTGGATATTTCTCACCGAACAAGAAAAATTAACTGAAAACATCAAAAGCACTTATAGCTTTTTGTATGAAGTTAAATCGGTTGCTTATCTTTAACATACTGCAAAACACCTTTTCAGTATTTGTGAAGATTAACAAGTTAAAGATAGCATGAAACAGTGATGTAATTTTTTTTTTTGTTTTAAACTGTTAATTACTTTTCTAGGATTATTTCTTCTAAGACCTACACCACAACTCATAAATTTACATTAATATTTACAGAATATGCTTCTACTTATGATTACCTGTAGCAGCTAATCAAAATATATAATTTACTGCTTTAAACAATGGGGGAAAAAAATAATACTGAGCAGAATTAAGTTCAAGTTATCGATTGTTCTTTTTGCCCACCCTGATCTAAAGGTTTATTAATAAATGAGCTTGTATCAAAGAGTAATATTGATTTATTCTGCCTTACTGAAACTTGGCTCTGTCAAAATTAATATGTAAGTCTTAATGAATCCAGTCCTCCCAGTCATATTAACACACACATTCCCAGAGACAATGGCAGAGGAGGCGGAGTTGCAGCCTTTTCAATTTTTCCCCATTAATAAACCCTAAGCCCAAACAAAATTTTTGTTAAAATCTCATTCTTAGCATTTCCAATCCAACTATGAAAACACTGCAACCATTTATGTTTGTTATAGTGTATCAAGCACCTGGGCCTTACACTGAATTTTTTATCTGAATTTTTAGAGTTTCTCTCAGGCCTGGTCCTTAAAACAGATAAAGCTATTATTGTAGGTGACTTTAATATTCATGTAGACGATGAAAACGACAGTCTTGGTACTGCATTTCTGTCCCTGTTGGATTCATTTGGCTTCTGTCAGTGTGTACAAGAATCATCTCACACTTTTAATCACACCCTTGATCTTGTTCTGATATATGGCATTGAAATTTAGCATGTAGAAGTTTCTGTGCAAAATCTGGTCTAATCAGATAGTCATCTAACATTTGCATTTCTGCTCATCAACTATACACCAAGAGTCACTAGTTATTATAGCAGATGCGTATCTGAGGACACTGTTGAAAAATTTAAAGAAATTATTCCCACTGTATTAAATTCAGTGACATATCCCAATGTAACAGAGGAGTCATATCTTAATTTTAGCCCCTCCCAGCTTGATCACCTTGCTGATTGCCCTGCCAGTTCTCTACGTGATTCACTCGATTCTATTGCCCCACTTAAAAAGAAAACAAAAACACTCAAGAGACTAGCTCCATGGTATAATCTTTGTACTCGTAAGTTAAAACCGAAAACTCACTAACTTGAAAAGAAATGGCGTTCCACTAAACTGGAAGATTCACGCCTGTCCTTTGCATGCAAGAAAAGACTACTATTAAGCATTTATAGAAGAAAACAAGAATAGGCCCAGGATTCTTTTGAGCACTGTAGCCAAGCTGACAGCCATCATTCTATTGAACCATGCATTCCTAAAGCTCTCACCTGTAATGATTTTATGAACTTCTTCAATAATAAAATTACACTTATCAGAGAAAATATCCTAGACTTCACAGATTCCAGTTCATCAACAGGAACTGTAGAGGCCGTTATTAGTCCTGATATGTGTTTGGAAAGCTTTCATCCAACTGACCTTCATGAAGTAACGACAACATTATCTTCAACTAAATCGTCAACCTGTATACTAGACCCCATACCTATTAGGTTGCTCAAAGACGTTTTACCATTAGTTAGCACTCCACTACTGAATATACAGTAATCAATCTATCCTTTGTAACAAGTTATGTGCCCCAGTCTTTTAAAGTAGCTGTAATTAAACCGCTCCTAAAAAAAAACCTACCCTGGACCCTAGAAGTTCTAGCCAACTATAGACCAATATCCAACCTCCCCTTTCTTTTAAAGATTCTAGAGAAAGTAGTAGCTAAACACCTATGTGGCTTTCTTCAGGATAATAGTCTATTTAAAGATTTCCAGTCAGGTTTTATAAAGCATCACAGCACAGAGACAGCACTAGTAAAAGTTACAAATGACTTCTTCACTGCATCTGATGAGGGTCTTATCTCTGTACTAGTCTTATTAGATCTTAGCACAGCTTTTTACACTATCGATCATCACATCTTACTACAGAGGATGGAACATCAGATTAGCATTAAAGGATCTGCTTTAAAATGGTTTAATTCCTACCTATCTGATAGATATAATTTTGTTCATGTTAATGATGAATCATCAAGATATGACAAGGTTAGTCATGGAGTCCCACAAGGTTCTGTGCTTGGACCATTACTGTTCACTCTATATATGCTTTTAGAATTTAAAATCCTTGTCCTCACCTACAAAACATATCATGGTCAGGGACCATCTTATCTAAAAGAGCACATATTACCCTATCAACCATCCAGAACCTTAAACTCCCAGAATGCAGGGTTATTGGTGATCCCAAGAATCTCCAAAAGCAGAGTAGCAGTATAAGTGGCAGAGCTTTCAGCTATCGAGCTCCTCTCCTGTGGAACCATCTTCCAGTCTTGTTACGGGAGGCAGACACACTCTCTGATTTTAAGAGTAGGCTTAAATCCTCCCTGTTTGATAAAGCTTATAGTTAGGGCTTTCCTGTCTAGCCCTTAGTTATGATGCTGTAGCCTTAAGTTGTTGGGGGAACAGTCCATGATGCACTGCCCTCTCTGACCAAAACTCTATCTCTGCTCCTCTAAATGTCCATATCCTTACAATAACTTTACTTCTTCCCCGGAGTCTTCGTGCTTTATCATCCTGCAGGTCTTTCTAGGTCACAGTGGGAACTGCAGCTGTGGTACTGCCTGTCGCCTACTGCTCAAATTAGGACAGGAGATCCTGTGACTTGGATCCTAGGCTGGATTGCCCAGCCTTGCCTATGGATTACAAAGACTTTTGGACCAACATACAATAACCACACTATATATGAATTTATAGACTCATATGAACTCAAACATTCTTAGTAAACTGTTACTGTCATGTTGTTGTGTTCTGTACAAGTGACATCTATTGCACGTCTGTCCGTCCTAGGAAGAAGGATCCCTCCTCTGTGGTTCTTCCTGAGGTTTAGTTTTTCCCCATTTAGGGTTTTTTAAATTGTTCTTTACCCAGTTCAAGGGAAACATCCAACATTGTGGTTTTGGCCTATACAAATACAATTTGATTTTATCTGATTTGATTTGATCCAGAAGCAGTCCATGAACTGTAGTCCATGGATACAAATGGTGCTGGGCCATCCAGAGTAGGATCCAAGTCGCATGATCTCCTATCCACTGTGGAACAGTGTTAGGTGGAACAGTGCTAGGTGATCCTGGTCTACAATCCTGAGTCACATGATCATTTCTCCACCAGCCAGGAGGCCACAGAGAAATGAATCACTTCCACAATTCAATTTCTGCTTCACAAGAAAACACAGGGACTCTGCGGAAGTTGTGAAGTTGGTACCAAGCATTACTGTGACAGCAATAAGTCGAGAAGGAGAGAGAGATAGAGGTGTTCATTGCATCATGCTGATTCCCTCAGCAGTCTAAGCCTAAAGTAGCATGGCTATGTGCAGGCCTGTACCAGCACTAACTAAAAGATATATGAAAAAGGAAGGTTTTAAGCTTACTTTTAAACATAGAGAGGGTGTCTGCCCCCCGGACCTGAACTAGAAGCTGGTTCAAGAGAAGAAGGGCTTGGTAGTTGAAGGCTCTGCTTCCCAGACTTATTTTAGATATCTTAGGAACAGCAAGTAAACCTGCATTTTGGGAGCCTCATGATCTAGTTGGGTTTGGGTTCAGTTTTAGCTGAATTTAGCATTAAAAATTAAAGGTCATCCAGGTCTTTATTACAAGCTCGAATTTTAGTTGATGTATTGGTTTTGTTTGGCTTCAAGGATAAATATAACTAACTGGGTGTTAGCTGCACAACAGTGTAAATTAATAGAGTGCTCTCTGATCATATTACCTAAAGGAAGCATTTATATATATATAGAATGAATGGAATTTGTTCAAGTGCAGATCCTTGTGGAACTCCATAACTAACTGCTGTGTTCATGGATAATTTTCCCTAATAAATTATGACCCATGGAGGCTCCATCATGTATCAGACTTAACTCTTACCTGCACACTGGGATTTACTGCATCTGGGATACCACTTGGGCCGTGGGCAGATGTGCCCTCAGGTCACAAGACGGTAGCCCTTGTAGCATGTCCTTAGTCCAAGACTAAACAAGAGGACAGGTGATTTTGGAGACTGGTAGATTATTACCAGAGGCTCATGCCGAACTTTGCAGACCTTTATATTCCCCTGACTGATCTGATCCTGAAAAGTGTCTCTAATTCCTGATGATCGGTCTGTGCCCCAGTCACATGGACGAGGCTGAAGGGAACAGACACAGATTGTGGATTGTTTTTTTTGTTTTGTATTTACCCATGTGGAGCCAGGCAAACTTTGGGCACATTAACTGCTGTTGGATATGCAAATTATTTAACTTTGATATAAAAACAGATTGTAACCATCTTGGCCTGCCAATTTACATTTAGTTAGGAAAACCCCCTGCAATACACAACTGCTACAATAATGAAATATTAACACACTGTTTTTGCTCACTGCTGATGGCAAACTTAATTTGCTGCTCTCCCCCTTCACCTCTCTTGTCATTCCTGAAGTCATAGTTGAAGCCACTGCAAATCACCTCGTTACTGTATATCCTGACCTCCACTGGTCTCAGAGGCTGTGCTTGCTCCCTTTTTGGTTTCCATTTGTGTTCAATGTCTACTGCTACAATACAGAATACAGTAGATGTATATATTTTGATAGCTGATTAAACAAGTAACATATATAAAGTATTTAATGTATATATAATCCATAACTATTATGGTTTTTAAGCAAATCAATTATCTGGTATTAGTCCTCAATGTGACAGGAGTTGAACCCTTATCTCACATTCCAACTAGGCAGTCTCTTTTATCAGCAGAATGAACAATTGTAGCATTTAGAGACAAAAAGTTCAAAACATTCGGCAAGTCGTGCTTTCATCCTATCTAGAGTTTTGGTGTAGTGTTTTGGTGTAACCTGTAGTGCAGGTTTTTTGTTTGTTTTAATTAAAGGTCAGGTGACTAGTTACTGCCTCTTTTTGTCAGCAAGTGTTTTCAAACTGGTTTGAACTTGAATTCTCTCTGTTTGGTTGTTGATATTGATGACACAGTCTGTCAGTCCTCATTCCTGGGGTGTCACGCACATATCCCCTCAAGTCTCATCCAGAGGCAAAAGTTAACTTTTAGCATCTGTGTGAAACGCAGAAGGCTTTGTTTTTTTCCAATGTAGCCCCATCTGCGTCAGTATGAGATGATCAGAGCAACCACACAGTGTAGTTTACAAAACAACAATTTTCCAGGAGAGGGTGAAGGTCGAGGTTGAATGGCTGGTCATTTTCACAACGCTTTGTGTTTATGACACAATAGCAGTAGTGCTAACAGGATTTAGAAGTCAGGTGCAGACACTGTGTGGGTGGACAATCTCCTATTTTATGCAGGGATGCGTTACTCCTTTGGAATGTGTTCAGCATGAATATGGTCCTCCCGAGTGGCTGCATAAATCAAGAATGTCTCTGTGCTTGCTTAGAGCCGTCTGTCATCACTTGAGAGCCATAGTGGTATTACAATGTTTATATTATCTGCTACTAAATGTACTGGCATTACAAGTGAAATGCACTTCACACATAATCAATTATTTTCTTTTGAAATGATCATTGTTTTCACATTTCTGGAAGGCCGGAGTTTACTGTGGCCAGTAGAGTAAGTGCTGAGAAACATTCTCAAATCCAAGTACTTGGGCCAGAGAGCTAAATAAAGTTGATGTAGTCTGCTGCAGAATTCTGTTTTGTTTGTCTGCCGCAGAAAGAGAAAATTCATATCTTTAAATAGAGTTTTGCTGCTGTTCACCAAGTGCACCGTGGATAACGAACACTGTACTCTAACAAACAGCAATACCCCTCTGCTTCATTTCAACAACATGATGATTTATTTTAGTCATTGTTGTCTTGGATGCTAGTTTTAACCATCTGTCAGTCAACCATCAGGTGGTTGTTGTGTGTCTTGACCTCCTCAAGTCATCCCTGATACCATTGTTCACTTTGTTCCTTCACTGCAATGCCACTTTTGACTCGTATGTGGGTGAATGGTGAATTACACAAATTGCAACATCCCACTGTTTCAGGTTTGATTTCATTTTTAACAGTTTTTGAACAATGTGAAGCATCTTCTTTGAGCATTTATGCACAGAGTAAGTCATAACAACTAAAGTCTTCTGTCTCTTTAGCTCGGCTGTCTTTCTCATAATTTTTTTTACTTCTTATCACCAACACACAGGTATATTGAGCAATTTCCACAGATTATTTTTATTTCTTAAACTCTTGTTTTCTACTCTCTTATTAGTGACACTTTTTCAATAAGATGACATTGCTATTGTCTAATTTGGGGTAATCCCAGAGACTGGTGTCTTTGTGTCTCCGTCCAGGTTAACAATTTGACTGTTCCAAAATCCCAAACAAATCACAAAGACAATGATGTGTAACCATTCATTCCTTACTGCGAAGAGTGTCACACTGCATCAGGTGTCCTCTAGTATCTCACTTTTCAGATCTATGCAACTTTTACAGAATTTTCTCAGCATCTTTTTGCAGAAACTATTACAAAATAAGAAAAATTTAAAAACAATTACAAGGCTTTTCATAACATGCTTCATATCCTCCGTTCACCTTCTCTTAGCATCCTTGTAAATACCAGTGATTTTAGGATGAGATTTATATTATTAGGCATGTTGTGTCTTTATTAGATATAGACAGCTCTGGTGTACCTAGGAAAATTGGAAGAGAGTTGGGGGGTGACATGCAGTAATAATACTCAAGCTGGTGTGGTAAGGTCTTGGTACATGCTCTGGCACTTCTAAGTCCTGAAATGTATTTGCATGCACGTTACACCTAGTGTAATTGAGTTAAGTCATGTAATTATTGAGGCTACAGCAGATTTAATGTCATGTTTGTAAACTACACCAAAACTAATAGCTGCTAGATGAAAATATTGGTATGTTTCATATTCATATTGATTTTATTATTGTGCTGGTGTTATAATTATTACTATATTCTAATTGACTGAATATTAATTCAGGCCATCAGATAACTGGTAGCTCAGGAATCTTAGGAAGCATCCTTTATGTGAACATGATGCTGTAAACAAGTGGACCTTGTCATTTTGTCAGCAGCATGATGAACAGAATTAAAGTGAATATGTAGAATATTTGATTTACTTGGTATTTGTTTATGTTTTTGACATATACAGGTTAGAAACCAATTTACACCATGGACATGACGATTTGGGAGTGGCATTGATTTTATTGAATTGGATATCACACGAATGGAAAACAGAGTCATGACGCAGGCTTACCTCAGACTCTTCGGTGACACTCTGAGCTCAGAGTCAGAAATCATCAGCACATGCTCTGCATGGAAGGCGTTCAAACACATACTTTAAAAATCAGTTGAACGTTACACTATGTTTGTGCCTGACAAGTTGCAATTTTTTTTATTGCCAACATGCTTGGAACCCGGACAGATGTTCTGATAATGTGTGTTTACAGATCTGGGGCTGCTTTGACAGTATCATACATTTGATAATTTTGAACATAATGTGGAATGATTACACCAATGCTTTCTGAGTGAAATGCTTTGGTATTGTTTATGTGATATATGTTATTTCAATTTAATGTTAAACACTTTATCATGTCAGTGATTTACTTACATATTTACTGTCAGTGCTGGCCCCAGGTCATTGTTATTGTAGAGCCATACATAACTATAAACACATATAAATATGTTTGCATTACATATAAATTACATCTTAAACTCTAATTAAGGGAATAATAACAAGAAACAAAAATAGGCAGATAATTATTAAAACACATGTGCACACATACACACATTACAGTGGATCTCCCGGCTTCTATCATATGTCATCTTGCGCTTCCATAAAATTTGTTACAGCCCATTACTTTTTGTAAGGCCGAATCTTGTAAATGTTATATTATTTTGACTTGGGAAAATCTGTAGAGAACTCATAGGTTTAACACATGATTTGTATTTTCTTCTCTTTTTTTCATTCAAAACATGAAATGCTTCTATTTCTGGTGGGAAAAGAGAAACATGGAAATATTTTTCACTGTCTGTTTCAGTCCAGCTCATATTTGTGAGGAATGCCTTTCACAGTCTTTTACTACTGTTCTCTGGACAGAGGGCTGCTCTTGAGCAACAGGTTATTCATCGTTCAGCGCAGCAGAACACATGGATCAGATTCAGCTGCTGCTGTGAGTGCAAAATGTTCTGCTGTGTGTGAAAAGACAGACTTGCGTAAACTCACAGGAGCAATTTCAGCAATAGGGTTCCTTATATTCTAGAATGTGCACACAGAGAGACTTGGTAATAGGACACCACACAACTATCAGTCCAATCCATTGTGACTCTGAATACCAACTGCAACCAAAACATATACTGTATATAATCAACACAAATATACCCCCTGGAATATTTAGGACTGGCCAGCTGACAAAAATGACCTGTGTCACCTGTGTTTCTCTCTCCACCTTCTCAATAAAACCTGGCTTTGTCAGTTCATGCTTTTACTCTGAAACAGCAGCAGTAGGCTATGTTGGGTTTTAGTAACTTCATGCAGCTCGGTATCATCAACAAACACTTACATTTCGTCACTGTTATTATTATATGAACTCCACAGTGTCTAATCTTAGACACCTAAACACATAAAAGCATTTTTTGTCATAGTATTCATTAACAAAATTAACACTGTTTCAATGCTGTCAACCGCTGTTTCTGTTATGGAGAGGAGGAGGCTATACCATGGGCTAAAGTTTAACTTTACATTTGTTTAGACATGTAAAAGACACATATTTTACATTTGATTTACCTGAAAGGCATAATTGAATGTATGTATGAACAATAAGGGCCATGAAAGAACGTTAGATACCAGATAATACCAGAAATGAGAATTACCTGAGAGAACATACAGGAACCTCTACAAACATGAACTACTTTCCAGTAATCAACACGACATATTGCACCACAATGAACATTTTTCTTTCAGACATACATTTAGTTACCTCACATGAGTTCCACCACAAATTAAGTAAGTGTCAGCTTCCTGAGCATGGCACATTGTCTCCCAGCAGCATCAGAATTCTGTGAGTGAGTAAGGACTGCCCACTGTTACTGTCATGTCCAATTTCACAAACGAGTGCAGTCTCTTCCTCTGGGGTCTCTCTTTTCTATTCTTTACTCGTGAACCAGGTGTCTAAGCTAACATTTGATTCCCATGGGCAATTACCTACATTACTGTAATCAATGAGCTAATAAGTGACATGGGCATAGAAATTCATTCCTCTTCCTCCTCACTTTAATCACTGACAGCGGCTCAATTTAGCACAATTGTCCTAAGTTGAGGCAGATGGTTGTAGGCTCAGATGACAGACGCCGCTTGCTCACAAAGCGTAAAGAGGAAAATTTTGTCAATGCATTCTCAGTAATATCTTATACACGATTTAAGGTGCCAAAAAGACAAATGTAGCTTGTGAAACCATTTCATAAATGCATTACACTCAAAAAATGAGATTGACATACCTGGACTCTTGCACTTGCAGTTAAACCTCTTCATATTGTAAACGAGGACCACTCTGACAAGAATAGAATAGAATATATCTTTATTTTCACTGTTACAAGAACAATGAAAATCAGTTTAGCAGCTCTGTTTAGCAGCAAATCCTTGTGTGACATTGAAAAAGACTATTTAAAGCTATTTTGCAAAATTGTACTAATACATATGTATGAACAACTCTATACAACAGAATAAAAAAATAAAAACAGAGCAAAAGAAAAAATAGAAAACAGAGCAGAATGATACATATTTTATTGCACTGTCCATTAGACTCATGGTGGGTGGTTATTCAGTCAGTGTGTGTGTATGTGGTGGGGGGATGCATTTAAAGGCTTATAGTGTAGAAGCTGTTATTGAGTCTGTTTGTTTTTGCCCTGAGGGTCCTGTATCTTTTTCCGGAGGGGAGTGGGGAGAAAAGGGGGTGTCCAGGGTATGATGGGTCTCTGACTATACAACTGCCTTTCAGCTGGAGTCTGCCAGTGTAAGTGTCACTGAAGGGGCGTAGTGCTGTCTCGATCACCCTCTCTGCTGCTCTCACCACCAGCTGCAGGTCCTTCTTGTCCTCTGCAGTAAAGCAGCTGAACCACACTGTACAGCAGTAGGTCAGAAGACTCTCAGTGGTGGAGCGGTAGAAGTATGACAACAGGGGTCGGGGTAGGTGAGCTTGTCTGAGCTTCCTGAGGAAGTGCAGTCTTTGTTGTGCCTTTCTCACCCGTTGAGATGTGCATGGACCAGTTGAGGTCGGCCAAGATGTTGACTCCAAGGAACTTGAAGCTCTCCACCCTCTCCACCTCCTCTCAATTAATAAAGAGGGCACAGTGATCTGTTAGTTTGGATCTCCTGAAATCTATTATTATTTCTTTTGTTTTTGATGTGTTTGGGGTTATTTTTGTCATACCATCGCCGCAGATGCCGGACCTCCTCCCTGTAGGCTGACTCGTTGTTGTCGATCAGTCTTACAATGGTGTCATCGTCAATTGGATGATAGTGTTGCTGGTGTGGATGGGGGAACAGTCATCTGTGAAAAGGGAGAAAAGGAGGGGGCTGAGGACACATTCCTGTGATGTACCAGTGTTAATGATGAGAGTGGAGGAGGTATGGTCTCCCATCCTGCTATTCTGTGGTCTATTGCTGAGGAAGTCCAATATCCAGGGGCACAGTGAGCTGCTCAGTCCCAGGATGCCCAGCTTCTGAACCAGGTTGTGGGGTGGAACTTTGTTAAAGGCGGAACTGAAATCCATAAACAGCATCCTCACATAGGTGTTACTATTCTCCAGGTGTGTGAGGGCTCCATGGAGGGCCGTTATGAAGTGAAATGCTCTACACTTCTAAAAAATATTTTCAGAAACCTGTCAAAAGAAAAAATGCACCATGTAAATTGTGATCCTGATTATTTCCTGGCGACAATTTCTGACCTATGTCCTAAATTGGGTGGAAATGTGTGGTGAGACTTTGAAACAACTCCATTTCAAAATGATAGAAGTTGAGATAGACTGAGGCTTTGAACAAATTAAAATTTGCATAAAAACTCTGAAGACCACCTACTACAAGGCTAAATCCCACAACAACAAAAGTGAATCCGGCCCCATTAATCTTGTTTTATGAAATATTTATCTTCAGAACAGGGACCTGAAAAAAATCAAAAACAAACAAACACTCCAAAGTGGTATATTAAATCACATCCCATGTAAACAACTGAACTGGAACTTTCAATGAAATGAAAAACTGTTTGCATATAAATGCTGCTAGAGCGTCTATTGAATGAACACTTCGTAACAACAGACACATAAAATGATGAAACCATTTGTTTGAAAGATCATTTAATCATCACTTTGAGCTTTTAGTTTGGTGCTTGTCCCATTTCCTACCATGGAAAGTTTATGAGCTATACTGTAACCAGCCATCAGAGGGTGATTGAGATGTTTTGACTTCATTTATGACTTAACTCATGTCTTCTCAGGAGATGCAAAATTCTAATCTCTGAAATATTATTGGTCTTATTAGTAATAAGACCACATGAAATATTCTGAAAATGTTATTATATAATTTTGCAAGTGAAAAATAATTTAAATGGTAAATGTTCTGTATTTATATAGTGCTTTTCTAGTCATGTTTGACCACAGCGGTTTTACACTACAGGTTTCACATTCACCCATTCACACACACATTCATGCACTGGTGACAGGGACTTCCTCACAGGGTGCCACGTGATCATGAGGAGCGTTATTCATTCCCACACATTCCCAATTGCCCCACATGTTAACTGCAGGGATCTGGGAAGGAAGTAGGAACCTTCCGATCACTGGAAAACAGCTCTACTGTCTGAGCCACGGCTGCCCAATAATTTACAGTTTTAAACTGCAAGTATAAGTCATCTCAGAAATTCGCATTTAGTTGTTTTCTGAACACAGTTTTTTAATCAGATAACATCAAATAAAAATGTGCATTTTACACTGTTTGGTACAGATTATATGATCTGCTTGCATTTGTGCTGAAGCTGTCACAACAATATACAATAAAATACTGTGTAGCAGCTGTGTTTATTCACTCTCTAACTTGTGACAAATCAGACAAAATTCTAACTTCATGACTAGAACCAATTCAAGTGGTTAGTGAGTTACATCACAGATTAGGAAGCTACAATCTAGCAAGGCCATCAGCATTAGATAATGAGGAAAGTAACTAAATTATCACGATATTCAATTTGGGAGCATAAGCTACCCGTATACCTCATAATATCTGCCTGCATGCCCCTTTTGTCTTCTTCAAGGCTCAACTGACTGTTAAAACTTATAAATTGTTCATTTATCATTTTAGGAGTGAGTGATCAGATGTCTTTATATACCCTCCAGGGATTTCTGGTTCTACACTCACTGCATGGAGTGAATTAAAAGTGGAGTGAAAAGCATAATTTACTCCTGCAGTGTCTGCACTTTATTCCAGGGCTTACTCCTCTTGATGAGAGTAAAACACTGTGGAGAAAATGCCGGGCTGAGCGGGCCAGAGGGGGGGTGAAACCAGATCCCTTTTTACAGCCTTTTGCAAAACAACTTCTCTTTATTACACGATGCAGTGTTGATCAGAGCCCCGCTGTGCCAGCAAGCTGCAGAGGCATTTTTAATTGTTGCAGGTGGTCTGGCTTGGGAACATAGCTGTGATGCTCAGGGATCTACAAATAAAACTCCAAAGCATGCATGTGCGAACGGGTACGCAAACAAGAGTGCTGGGTCTGAGACAGCTGTGCTTGGGATTGCTGTGCCAAGGTTCAAGGCCTGAGGTAACAGTATGGCCTCCTTTTGCCTTATGTCACTGATTCAGAGTCTTCAGAAAGCCGCTGTGGATTTAAAGTGTCTGTGTTATCATCGCTCCTTCAACATTTTACAAAAGTATTGTTCGATATTATAGGAGGATGCTTTCTGAAACACAACTTTTGAGTCTTTATGTAGGCTGAGACCGCTGGACTTCATTAAGGTCCTAGCTAATTTAGAGAACAAGAGCAAAACTCCACTGCATCAGATTAAATTCATATTCATAATGAGTTTATAATTATCTGAAAGTTGTGATATGTGTTTCTATTGCCTGACAAGCTATTTATTTAAAGAGGGAAGAGGGTCCTTTTTCAAAGAGGACACCCAAGGAAGAGTGCGTGGCACTGAAGCCATTTTTTGGCCAAACAGTGTGGTTATATAATGTATGACACAAAAAATAACTATTGTTGTAAAAGACATTAAAGAGTTGATACATTTCACCATTTCATTTATCATCACAACCTCAAACTGACTCGTTTAAAATTTTGACTTTGATCTATTTGGTGCAATAATATACTGAAAATCTAGAAAAAGTTTATCATTTCATCCACTCAAATTGGATGAGGGCTAAAGCAGAAGTTAGCTGTTCAACCAATAGGGAAACAATTGAAGAGATTCAAATTTGGAAGCTAGTTCCGTGTTTCTGAGCAACATTCAGTTGAACAAACAGGTAACTACCTTGCCATGCTGCACGACCTCAAGGTTTCTGCAGTAGAGCAGAAAGGAATAAACATACGCTGGGTCTAGGTTTTTTTCCGCATTTAGGTGGTGTTCAATTCGGTGCAATCTGCAATACACTGTTAGATTCCACTAAATCCTACACAGGGCATAAGTTTGCATATGCATGGTAGGGATATGTGCCTACTAATATTTTATCCTTCCATCCATCATCTTCCTCCTATCCAGGATCAAATCTGAGGAGGACAAAATTGTCCCTATCAATATTTGACAGTTATATTTCAGTGAAGTTGCTTTCAGTGCAGTACTGTGGGAAAGTATGGCTTACATAGTGCTAGTATCTCTCTTTCGACAATGGGGTGCTCTACACATTGGTAATGGTCATATTCTACAGTTATTTTTGAGTGAAGTAATTTAAGACGTAGATTTGTGGTATGGAAAAGAATGAATTAACAGTAATACCAGTGCTTTGAATGCCGAAGTCCAGAGATTGGATCTCAATCTTCCTGAAGATCATATTGATAATGCTTACATTTTTTTCTTACATTTACCATACGCAACATATACTTTAGAGCCTGATTATACTGTATTTTCCTGCATCCTCTGTTTAAGTTTTATGTACAGAAGAAAAGGAGGGTAAGGGATGCCACTACCAAAGCTGACCACTAAACTACAACACAGGAAGGAACAAATTTAATTACCAGTATGGTAGCAGTAAATAAAATGATTTAATATAAATGTACTGTATGCTGAATGTTTTAGAAACTACTAGAAAAGACTGTAAACACTCTTAAAAACAATTTCATAAAATGTAGATATATTTTCATGGCAGCCCATAACCCTAGTTAATTGTTCATCCACAGACAACGTGAGGATGGAATTTCAGTGAAACAGATGTGGACTGATGAGTTCACCTCTATGTCTCTCCATAATTGGCCTCTGGTGTCCAGTATGAATGTCCTGATCCATCTTTCTGTCTCTGACTCAGTTTCACTCATGCAATGTCTCCCATGCATACATGTGACATCATGATGATGCTATGTACCAGTCTAGTCCCCCTCTAGAGAAATTATTGTATTTAGGTTAAACCAGCAGAACTCTTTGGATGTGGACTTGAGTTCTGACGGTTTGGCCATGTTAGGGAACCGCAGTTTTTGACGGTTCCTGTTAACAGCATCTATCTGGGATTAAAGAGTGTTGTAGTACAAAGTTGTTGACCATCTCATTTCAGCAGTATCTTATTATATTATGTTTGTCATTTTTGGTCAGTGTAATGATTGATTTTACGTATATAAGATAAAAACGTTTTAGAAATGTAACTTCTTGCTTTTCTGGCACAATCAGACAGTTTGGGGGTACAAACATACATTTAGCACATAAACCTGCTTTTCTTCGCTCAGCACCTGGTAATTGATAAAATCATCATGAGAATGAATTCAATTTTCCCAATCTTTCTTCCTGTACAGGATACAGATTCATTACCAATTACTACTTTTAAAGACAGATATAACATGAAAAATAAAGACTATTATGTATGCTGTTGCTGAAGTAAGAGTGGAGTTGAGAGTTTTGAGCTCTAATCAGAATCAGAATCAGAATCAGATTTTATTGCCAGGTATGTGCAAACATACTAAAAATTTGATTCCGGTGTTTCTGTCTTGGACACGTGAAGGAAAGACAAGGAAAAAAACTATAAATATATAAATTGACATTCGAAAGTGGAATGTTGTACAATAGTGCAGTAATGTGCAAGTGTGCAAATGTTCATGAGGTTGACAGTTGGCTTATGGGGAGATCTTGGAGACAGCCTGGGGGAAGAAACTGTTTTTGAATCTGGTGGTTTTGGCGAACAGAGCTCTGTAGCGCCTACAGGAGGGAAGCAGTTTGAACAGTTTGTGTCCGGGGTGTGAGGGGTCTGCAGCGATGGTACCTGCCTGGATGGAGGACAGGTCGGCCCCAGTGATCTTCTCTGCAGACCTTATAGTCCGTTGCAGTCTGTTCCTGTCCTGTTTGGTGGTTGATCCAAACCAGACAGTGATGGAAGTGCAGAGAACAGATTGGATGATGGAGGTGTAGAAGATGACCAGCAGCTCCCAAGGCAGGTTGAACTTCCTCAGCTGACGCAGAAAGTACAACCTCTGCTGGGCCTTTTTCCTGACAGAGTCTATGTGGGAGATCCACTTTAGGTCCTGGGAGATTGTGGTTCCCAGGAACTTGAATGAGTCCACACTAGACACTATTCTGTTGAGATTTGTGATGGGGGCGTAGGGTGGGCAAGTTCCTCCTGAAATCCACTGTCATCTCCACAGTCTTGAATGGATTCAGCTCCAGGTGGTTCTGACCACACCCTGCCTGTAGGCAGGCGGACTCATCACCGTCCTGGATGAGGCCGATGACCGTTGTGTCATCTGCAAACTTTAGAAGTTTCACAGACGGGTCATCCGAGGTGCAGTCGTTGGTGTAGAGGGAGAAGAGCAACGGGGAAAGAACATACCCCTGGGGGGCGCCAGTGCTGATGGTACGGATGTTGGAAAAGATGCTTCCCGCCTCGCCTGCTGTCTCCTGTCGGTGAGAAAGTTGTAAATCCACTGACAGGTGGAGGCCGGCACGGTGAGCTGGGAGAGTTTATCTTTCAGGATTCCCAGGATGATGGTGTTGAACGCTGAGCTGAAGTCCACAAACAGGATCCGTGCGTATGTCCCTGGGGAGTCGAAGAGTTGGAGGATGAAGTGCAGTCCCATGTTGACTGCATCATCCACCGACCTGCTTGCCCGGTAGGCAAATTGCAGGAGGTCCAGCAGGGGTCCTGTGATGTCCTTCAGGTGATTCAGCACCAGTCTCGGGTCTCAAGTCCAGGATTTCATGACGACAGACGTCAGGGCGACGGGCCTGTAGTAGTTCAACCCTGTGATGGTGGGTTTCTTGGGGACCGGGATGATGGTGGAGCGTTTGAGGCAGGAGGGAACCTCACACAGCTCCAAAGATCTGTTGAAGATCTGCGTGAAGATCGGGATCTGGTGTGGTCAGCGCAGGTTCTCATGCAGGAAGGGGACACACTGTGAGGGACTGGAGCCGTCCTTATCTTCTGTCTCTGAAAGGGCCGGTACACATCCTCTTCACAGATCCTCAGTGCAGGCAGAGGGCCCTAGTAGAGCCGGGGGGGGTGGGGGCAGGGGGCTCAGGGACAGCACAGCCGTTGGG
>KV751388.1:557546-612579 GCA_001698575.1 Mola mola | reverse complement strand
TTGTTTGTTCCCTACAGGGTGGGGGGATGGGCTCCTGTAGTTGGTCATGTCCTGCAGGCCTCTCCACACTGAAGCAGGGTCGCTGGCTGAGAATTTGGTCTTCAGCTTCGCAGAGTAGCACGTCTTAGCTGCTCCGATTTCCCTCGTCAGTGTGTTCATGGCCTGCTTGTACAGGGTACGGTCCCCACTTCTGTAGGCCTCCTCCTTGGCCTTGCGCAGTTTCCGCACTTTGGTGTTAAAACACGGTTTATTGTTGATGTATGTGCAGAAGGTTTTGGTCTGTACACACAAGTCCTCACAAAAACTGATGTACGATGTCACAGTGTCAGTCAGTTCGTTGAGATCCATTGCTGCAGCTTCAAAGACACTCCAATCGATGCAGTCAAAGCAGGCCTATAACCCCAGGTTTGACTCAGCAATCCATCTTTTCACTGTCCTCACTACAGGCTTTGCAGATTTCAACTTCTGCCTGTAGGTTGAGATGAGATGGACCTTGCAGTGATCGGAGAGCCCCAAGGCAGTGTGGGGAACAGAGTGGTAGGAGTCCTTCAGAGCAGTGTAGCAGTGGTCCAAACTGTTAGCATCCCTGGTGGGAAACTTAATGTGCTGTCTGTACTTGGGAAGTTCTTGGCTGAGGTTCGCTCTGTTAAAATCCCCCAGTATGATGAGCAGGGAGTCTCAATGTGTTTTCTCCACGTTTGTTACCTGGTCAGCCAGGTGTTGTAACGCCTCCGTTACACAGGCCTGAGGTGGAATGTAAACACTGACCAGGATAAACGAGGAGAACTCCAGCAGAGAATAAAACAGTTTACAGTTTATGAACAGGGACTCCAAGTGAGGACTGCATGATTTTTTCAACACTGTGACATCGGTACACCAACTTTCGTTAATGTAAAAGTACGTTTCCCCCCCCCCCACTCGTCTTCCCCGAGAGCTCTGTGACTCGGTTTGCTCAGAAAAGCTGGAAGCCCGGCAGCTGGAGTGAAGAGTCGGGGATGTGCTCAGTGAGCCATGTTTCACTGAAGCACAGGGCGGCGGAGTGGTGAAAGTCCGAGTTTTTGGTGTTCAGCAGCAGCAGTTCATCCATCTTGTTAGCCAGGGAGCGGACATTAGCCAGGTGTATCGCCGAGAGTGCAATGCGTAGTCCTCGCTGCCTCAGCTTTACGAGTGCTCCTGCGCGTTTCCCCCGTCGGCGTCTGCGTGTCCTGGCAACTCTGTGAAGAACTGCTGCGCCTCCGACCAAAATCTCCGAAAAACTTTCAGGGTTAGTGAAGAGTAGCGGAAAGTGAAGCGGAGATGAGTCTCTCATGTTTAAGAGTTCATCTCTGCTGAAGTGAGCCGTGACGAGTGATGGGAAAAGGGTAAGAAAAGCAAAAAGATCATCCATAAAGCAGAGAGAAAGACCGAGGCAGCCATCCGCGGTGCCATCTTGCTCGCCATCATCATAATAATGATTTAGGTTCACTGGTGACATTTATTATGTTCTCTGAATACAGCGAACTTCCCAATCTGCATGAGAGATGTGTTTTGCCTTGACAATAGTCTGCATGGAAGTGATTTGAAAGGGGCAAACCAAATGCTTTAGTTCCACTGTGCGTGCTGAAGCTCCAAACTCACATGTGCATAAGAGCTCAGTACTTCGACAGACTCTTCACGGTGAACAGGGAGAGAATTATATTTTCACTGTATACTGTATATATTCAATGTCTACCAAAGCGCTAACAGTGAACTACTACTTCATCCTTTTCATGATGTGCACCCACTTCTCCATCCATAAATACTTACAGTGGATGCAGGACCAGATTTGGTTTGGACATTAAGCGGCATTTAAATCAAAACCTCCTAACATTTGATCAAAATTAATAGCTACACTAATAAACTAAACTTGTGCTCCTCCTGCCTGTCACCTGAGTGTGAGGGCAATCATGTCACCACTTTTCTGTTTTCTACACCTGAACTGATCCATTTCAGCTCATCCTCTAAACCACTCATCACCTCCCACAAATCCAGAGCAAATTATACTGGACATATGAGTGGAATATGGAAATTTGATGAAAATGTAACCAAACTAAAGTACTCTTAAGTAAAAACAATTAAGTGTGTAATTTCCCTGAAAGGAGTTCAATAGCAGTGTTAAAATTAGATGTAATTTGTAACTCAAAGGGCAAGCGCTATTTTTCTACCTGTCATTTATGTGATGTTCGTGGCTTTGCCTTGCACTCGGAGCTATCGCTGGTGAAATGCGCACTGCGTGATGAACAACTACCCTTTTCCTGCCGCTGTGCAGCTGCAGCCAAGTTCGCAGCTCCTCTGGGCTGTAAATCAGAGCCTTTGTACTCCAGAAGGATCCGATCAGCCACAGGTGTGGGCTCCGCCTGGGGATTAGACAGCAAGCCTTGGCCAAACGCAAGAGGAGAAGAAGACAATGAGACAACCAAAGTGAGAGTGCACCATCCAAGAGGAAGACATTGCCAATGGTGTCAAGCACTGGTGGAGTTTTACTAACACAAAGTTCTCAGACACATAGAAAGTCTGTTCACTGAAGAAGAACCAAGGAGCCACTTACCTCCCTCCACCCTAAACCACCCTCCAATTGACAGTTTCTTTTTACTGCACCATACGCTTCTGTGTATGTGTGTCATTGCATTTGCAGCTGCACACGTCATCTCTTTCAGTTGTGTATTATGCAAGTTAGCAGGCCACATTTTGTCTGTGTAAACATAAACAGCTGAAAGTAGGTGGAAAATCAGTTACACTAAAATGTCAGGTTAAAAAGAGAGGTAAAATATTTTCAAATACCCCAGTGAGTGAAAATAGCAATGCATACCTGTAGTGGTGTGCAGATGATTGAGAACAACTGTGACGATCAAGATGATAAATGGTGTTTTTTAAAGTCAATGATTTTTCTTTAATTGGACATGTCCTTGGTCGTACAAAGGGACAGATCTAAAAGGTGAAAGTTGTTTATGTGTGGCAAAAACTCTAAAGACTGGGTTGGGCCAAAATGCAGACATCGAAGGCAGAACAGGGTCAGTTCAATGATGTAGCAATGAGGGTACTCATAGGTCAAAATCAGCGTAAACAAGTTCAAAAAGGAAACAAGAGCAAACAGTAAGTAAATAAAACTCAAAACATTGAAGACACACGGGGATGCTTAAATGAAGGTATAAAATTGAGCACAACAACCTGGAAAATCACAGAGGGGCAGAATAATCAAAAGTAAAGAGAATAGAACAAACGTAGGATATGTACATCAGGACAAGACACAATAGGAAAAAAATCTTCAAAATAAAAAGGGGAAATAAACTAGAAATGTTAACACAAGTAGCAAACAGGATCAAATCATAATAATGTAAGATAAGATTTATTTTTGTAAAGATTGACTTTATTTTGTTTTATAACCTTATTTTATTTTAATTTAGTATTCATTATTTGGTACGCTTCCTTTTTAATTTTGAGTGAACTATATAATATGTGCACCTCCCCTTTAAGATTTAATATTGAGATTGCGGAGTGTCATGAGAAAACTGTAAGTGACCGTCACATCGGTGAATGTTAGCTGATTACTGTGTTTCCACAGAGAAGAGGTTATTAGACAAAACGACGGAGTAACCATTAAGACGTGGTCCCCGAGTTTTCCTTACCCACAGCCCTAGAGAAGAGTCAGTACGCGTAAAGGCTACAATAAACCAGCCTTACAATAACAACAATGATAATAACACAAGAAATAATGCAATTAACCTGAAACCATCACAGACTGAACAAAGTAGCAAATGTGCATTAGCGTTTTGCTGGTACAGCATTTTAAGGTACACATTACCACCTTCTGAACTGGAATGAGTCTTAACTACATATACTATGTTCATATGGTAAACTGTTTGTTCCAATAGTTTAACATGGCCCTTTGCCTATTGTGTCTTGTAGTTGTTTTTTTTACTTCATGTTTAATCAGATATTTTCCAGGCTGTGATCCATTAAGCCTTGTGCGCATATCGGCTGTGCCGTGGACAAAAAAGCTTATTCTTGAAAATTCTCCGTGCACCGGCAGAGGTAGTTGAAGGACTCTGTCTCATCTCGTTTTCTGCCGCTTATCCAGGTCCGGGTCGCGGGGGCAACAGCCTGAGCAGGGAGATCCAGACACTCCTCTCCCCAGCCACTTCCACCAACTCCTCCGGGGGGACACCAAGACGTTCCCAAGCCAGCCGAGAGATATAATCTCTCCAGCGTGTCCTTGGTCTGCCCTGGGTGGGCATGCCCGAAACACCTCCCCACTGAGATGTCCAGGAGGCATCCTGACCAGATGCCCGAACCACCTCAACTGGCTCCGCTCAACGCAGAGGAGCAGGGGCTCTACTCTGAGCCTCTCCCGGATGTCCAAGCTCCTCACCCTATCTTCAAGGCTGAGCCCAGCCACCCTGCGAAGGAAGCTCATTTCGGCCGCTTGTATTCGCGATCTCATTCTTTCACTACCCAGAGCTCATGACCATAGATGAGAGTTGGGACGTAGATTGACCTGTAAATTGAAAGCTTTGCCTTCTGGCTCAGCTCTCTCTTCACCACAACAGACTGCTTCAGCGTCCGCATCACTGCCGACGCAGCTCCAATCCGTCTGTCAATCTCCGGCTCCATTTTCCCCTCACTCGTGAACAAGACCCCAAGGTACTTGAACTCCTCCACTTGGGGAAGCAACTCTCCGCCGACCTGGAGTGGGCAATCCATAATTTTCCGGCTGAGAACCATGGCCTCAGATTTAGAGGTGCTGATCCTCACCCCCGCTGCTTGACACTCGGCTGCAAACCTTCCCAGTGAGAACTGGAGGTCACTGTTCGATGTGGCCAACAGGACCACGTCATCTGCAAATAGCAGAGACGGAATCCGGAGGCCACCGAACCTGATTCCCTCCACCGTTTGGGTGCGCCTAGAAATTCTGTCCATAAAAATTGTGAACAGAACCAGTGACAAAGGGCAGCCTTGGTGGAGACCAACCCTGACTGGGAACGGGTCTGACTTACTGCCGGCAATACGAATCAAGCTCTGACTCCGACAATACAGAGATTGAATGGCCTGTAACAAAACGCTATCTACCCCATACACCCGGAGCACCATCCACAGGACACCTTGAGGAACACGGTCATAAGCCTTCTCCAGATCCACAAAACACATGTGGACTGGTTGGGCAAACCCCCATGCCCCCTCCAGTACCCTCACGAGAGTATAGAGCTGGTCCAGTGTTCCGCAGAGTAAAGAGACAAATAGAATTGTGGAGGTGTTTGCTGAGTTGTGTAACAAAACAATTTTGTTACACAATTTCTCATCGACTGTGGGAACAGTCAGAAACTGTCAGTACATTTGTAATATTCATCCCAGCTTTTACTGGGCTGTTGGATTTCTGGGGAAGTTTTCTGATTTCATGTGGTACGACCTGCCGACAGCCCGAAGAACCAAAATGGCCGCCGTGTTTGTGGTCAGTTTGCAGCTGCGTCCTCAGAGGAAGGTTGAAACGCTGAAGAGATTCTCAACCTGCTCTTTTCCATCGTGGCTTCATGAGTACAGCCTGTTTGTTTTCCTCATCGAGTCCGGCAGAGTCACAGTGCCTCTGGTCTGGATCTGGTGCACTACAGGGACGACTGCATCGGGCTTCAGGGGCCGCACGGGGCTACTCGGTTGAGGTCAGCAACTCCCCTCCCACACCGAAGACTGTGTGGACGGGGTTCCGCTTTCCCCTCCTGAGCTGCCGAACAGAATTTCTTCGGCGCCGACTGGAAGTCTTCCAGTTCCATGGCCTCACCAAACTCCTCCCACACCCAGGTTTTTGTCTCTGTGACCACCCGAGCCGCAGATCGCTTGGCCTGCCGGTAGCTGTCTGCTGCCTCGGGAGTCCCACAGGCCAGCCATGACCTGTAAGTCTCCTTCTTCAGCTTGACGGCCCCTTTAGCCTCTGGTGTCCACCAGCGGGTCCTGGGGTTACCGCCACGACTAGCACCAGCGACCTTGCTACCACAGCTTCGAGCAGCCGCCTCGACAATGGCAGCGCGGAACATGGCCCACTCAGACTCCATGCTCCCCACTACCTCCGGGATGTGGTTGAAGCTCCTCCGGAGGTGGGAGTTGAAGACCATTTTCACAGGGTCCTCAGCCAGACGTTCCCAGCAGACCCTCACTATTCGCTTGGGCCTACCTGGTCTGTCCGGCTTCTTCCCCCGCCACCTGATCCAACTCACCACCAGGTGGTGATCAGTTGACAGCTCTGCTCCTCTCTTTACCCGAGTGTCCAGCACATATGGTCGCAGATCAGATGATACGACTACAAAGTCAATCATTGACTGTCGACCTAGGGTGTCCTGGTTCCAAGTGCACTTATGGACACTCTTATGGCTGAACATGGTGTTAGTTATGGACAAACTGTGACTAGCACAGAAATGCAATAACTGAACACCACTCGGGTTCCGATCGGGCAGTCCGTTCCTCCCAATCACACCCTTCCAGGTCTCGCTGTCATTGCCCACATGAGCGTTGAAGTCTCCCAGTAGGACGATGGAGTCCCCAGTAGGGGCACTCTCCAGTACCTTTTCCAAGGATTCCAAAAAGGGTGGGTACTCTGAACTGCTATTTGACGCATAGGTGCAAACCATAGTCAGGACCCATTCCCCAACCTGAAGGCGCAGGGAAGCAACCCTTTCATCCGCCTCTCACCTTGGACAACTTCAACATAGAACAAAGTCCAACCCCTCTCAAGAAGACTGGTTCCAGAACCCAAACTGTGCGTTGAGGTTAGACCAACTATATCTAGCCGGTATCTCTCACACAAGCTCGGGTTCCTTCCCCATCAGAGAGGTAACATTCCATGTTCCGATAGCCAGCTTCAGCAACCGGGAATCGGACCGCCAAGGCCCCTGCCTTTGACTGCCACCCGATCCACATAGCACCGGACTTCTATGGCTCCTCCTGTGGGTGGTGGGCCCACATGAGGACGGACCCATGTCTCCTTTTCGAGCTGAGCCCAACCGGACCACATGGAAAAAGGCCTGGCCATCAGGTGCTCGCCTATGGACGCCTTCTCCAGGTCTGGCTCCAGGGCCGGGTCCCGGTATCCCTCCGGGCAGGGTACACAAGTCCTTGTTCTTCACCATCATAGAAGTCTTCGAACCACGCTTTGTCTGGCCCCTCACCTAAGACCAATTTGCCTTGGGTGACCCTACCAGGGGCAAACAGGCCCCAACAACATAGCTCCTAGGATCATTAGGGCACCCAAACCCCTCCACCACGGTAAGGTGACGGTTCCGGGAGGGGAAGGAGTCTGTCGTTCAGCAGTAATTGATGATAAGAAATAACATTCAAATTCAGTTCATTGAGAATCCCTCACGGAGGTGTATCTTACTGTATGGTTTCTGAAATACCGTGTATGTTGCTGCTTGTGTTGTAAACCACTGTCTCTGCTTATTGTAGTAATGTTAACAGCAGGTCACGGGCTGCTTACACTCGTGTAGGTCTGTATGTGTTGACTGTGTGGGCTGCCTGTATATTCACAGACAACCAACAATATGACAATTTGTCAAAAATTGGAGCAAATTCAATTATCGTGGTTATGAAATAGCCTGTCAGTAGATTTTTTTTTAGAATCTGAATCTAGTTTCCATGTCAAAACTAGTGAAAATTCCCACAAACTTGGCAAACTGTGAGGCCATGTTTGGGTGAGGAGGGTATAGGAACAGCAGTATAGCAGCAGTAGTGACAAACACAAAATATAACACCCTTGAAATGGAGACAAGCAGGGTGAACATGCTTTAGCATAGTTTAAACAGCAAGGATTCTGAGCAGCAGATATGACTATTTTATGGGTGGAAAGAAGCTTGTGGTGTTCAGTTTTTGTGTCATTAGTTATGTCTAAAAATTATTTATTGAATCACAGAAATTATGACGTTTGACCTCTGACCAACAAAATCTTATTAGCCCAGCACTGAGTCTAAGTGATTTTTTTTTTTAATCTGTAAAGTGTAAAGTGATATCACCTTCAGAAAAACAGGACAAACAAATCATCTGAAAACCTGAAAACAGATATTACTGGTGTGGAGCCATGAAAACCCTCTCAATATAAGCGTACACATTTCCAAAAAATAAAACCATCTTAATGCATTAAAAAGCTCTAAAACTACAGAGGCACTGTGCATTTCAGTTTGTTTTCTTTTCTTTCTTTTTTTATGTAAAATAATGTTGAGATTTTAAATTTGATCAGATATTGTTGGAATTATTTTGTTAAATATCATCATTCTTTCATTATATTCCTTCATTACACGAACCCATTCTTACTCAAGTCTGCATGCCAAGTCATGAGGGGAGGGCGGGGATCTGTGGCAGGGTGGGTGTCTATATACAGCCAAGCCCCCATCTTGGACACCAGCAAGGGGAAAAAATCACTGATGAAATGTGGCACAGGCCCATGGAATGCAATATCAAGCTTCCACATCTGCAAGAAAGATGAAACCAGGTTCTTAATTTTACAATGATGTCAGTGAAAATACATGACAGCACTGGTTTTGTGGTGCCAAGACCCCGTCCGCATGTTTCCTCCTGCTTCTTTCCCTTTTTTCATTTATCTATTTATTTCACAATTTCTTGGCAAATATTTAGCAACATGTCCTCATGAGGGGAACAGGAGTGAGCATGAAGGATTATTTTAGGATAAACTGGGCTGAGTTTTGACCTCATGATTTTACATTAACACATCCTTAGTGCCAGAACTGAATGGCAAATTACCCAAACCATGTATTGCTCCAAAAACACAATAAATTTAAACAATCAGACCAGCCTTTTCCACAAAATATGGGTCGCCATACAGAGTTATTTGAATTAGTCCAACCCTGATCGGGCAGAACACTTCCTGTTATAATCCATTAGTCCTCGAAATCTGTAGTCATATCAGAAATGTGTAGATTTATTCAAAATCTTGACATACAGTCTACAAACCTGATGGGCCAGTCACAACACAAATTTGGTGTCAAAAAGACGATTAGTTTCTAAATATTTCCTCAAGGGTCTGAAATTCTGGTCACATGTTAATACTCTACTCTATATTCTAAAGACCTTAACACATTATTTTTTTAATGCAAACTAATCAAATGACCAAATTTGACCCAAATATCCACCCTTAGTACCAGATTACACATGAAAGTTTGGATAAAACCAAAGTTGACATTATAAACTGTGTTTTTCTACAGTAGCACCTTGAGTTTTGAGTGCTGTCTGTGGGCGAAGCACGTGTTGCTGGTGACAGCAAAGATGCTAGCACTGAGTCAGAGTCAAGCCTTATTGCTAAATAATACTGCTGGAGCACAGCCAGGGCAAATCTGTTAACCATGCCACAACAGTTAAACTAACCTGTACCATATGCTAAAACGATTCCTTCAGACTGCTGGCCTATTTACATAGTTGAAGCTGGTGGCTTCAAGGCATTATCCAGAAAGCCTCAGGCCACCTTCGAAGAAAAAATATTATTCCATGAATTCATGAAATGTATGACACTGAAAAGGCTATGAAAGTGAGGCAGCTGGATATCAGAAATTGACAGGTTTAACACAACCATGTAAAACCTAATGTTTCACCGTTGATCAAATTTTTTTCAGAATATACACATATATAGACTATGTGTTTATTACAAAAATAAATGTCTACTTTTTTGATTTGGATTCACTCTGCCTGTTACTAAACATTTCTGATTTATTTAAACATTATTTTCAACAAGTGGAACAAAACAAACAGAGTGACCCTGTGGCTGTAAGGATTCTCATACTCTCCCCTAGACGGCCCGATGTTGCTTTCATCCAGATATTGCAATGTAAACGGAATAAAGATGGAAACATTTTCTTCAGAGTTTAAAGGTGTAGGTGAGGGAATCTACTGGGAGAAAAATGACTTTTTGCCAAAGAAAATGTGGACAAATACAGCTCTCCAGCTCTCCTACCTGTGGGTCAAATCCAATCAGCCATGATCTAGCCATTGATCTGAGGAAAAGCACTTTCCCATATTTAAAAGTCTGTCATGGTCCTGAATTTCAACAGTATTTACATTTGAAGAAAGCCTAGCTGTGGACAGGTTAAAATTCGAAATTCATTTTGAAAGAGACCAAATGGAACCATTTTTCAGCTCCAACCAGAGGGCCCAAAAGCTAAGCTACCTTCAACTGCTTTCAATCAAAGTTTTCAACATTAGAAATCACACAATGCATGGCAGCATACATGCATCACACTGCACTGTTTTGATAGAGTAAATACTTTAAAAACATGATGATTGGTCAAATTGGCTTTAAATATTTTTGGTAGCAATTCCTATAAATAATCATTTACCAAACTTATTATTTAACAATACTATCAGCAATAAAGACTTTGCAACAAGGTTACTTAAGTTGTTATAATCAGCCCCTCTTATTTGTGTTATTCATGTAAAGATCTTTAAAATGCCCACGTATTGCATACCGTAACAATGTTGACACTTCAAGTGCACTTAATTTGTGTTTGACTTTGTGTTATTTTTGTTGCATATTGGCATTTTATGTTGTTGCTCTACCTTGCATATTGGAATCTGTGTGTTGTATAGTTTTAGCTTTATATGTATGATAGATCAGTACTTTTGGGTTGTTACTGTTATTATACACTGGAAATAGAAGGTTGAAATAATACATTTTTGGCTAAAACAACACAAGTGCATGCACCAGCCTTCACAGCAACAACTTCAGTTATAAAAGTTTCGATATGTCAGTTCCACAAGGGCACAAGTGGAGAAAAGGAATATGACTGCACAGTCTAGAGAGCTTTAAAGTTCTTTGAATATTTTATGAAATCCATATTGACAGCATCATATTAACTACGTACATTATAAAGACAGCAAATAATTATAATGATGAGGAAAAAATAACATTAGATATTATTGAATCAACAATATGATGTAGTATAAATGGTTTACTCATACCTATTATAAAATTGTATTTAATTTTTATGTGAATACATATATATCTCCTGTGTACTTGGGCTAGCCAGGACACTAGCCACATGAGTTGATGACACACCACAGCAAACACGTGCCTCCTCCGGGTACCCAACTCTCCTCTCCCCTCCGGGGTTAGGAGGGGGGTTCAATGTCTCCTAATGTAAATGTATACATATATGTGGCTATATGTGGCTCCTCAAAATTTTGGAGAGCATCTGACCTAAGGCTACATTATTTGGAAGCTGATTTGCCCTGGGATGTGGCGAAGTGTGCCCTGGACACCATCAATTCACAGCCAACTGGAATTGCTCCATTTTTTTTTTTTTAATCTATAGCGATTACAGTGGACAGTTTACTATGTACTTCTTACTCTTCCTTGTCAGACTGGATTCAGCACCTTAAAATGGTCTCACGTAGAAAGAAAATGATGTTTTCTCTTTACAGGAACATCCTTTATAGACTGGAGAATAAAAGAGGACAAATGAGCTTGGCCCGGACCAGTTTGATTTAAACTTTAAGCAGCAGGGGGTGGTAACTCAGTCTGTAGAGACTTGGTTTGGGAACTAGAGGATGACTGGCTCAAGACCTGGTTGGACCGCAGAAGGTGGCCAGTTCATGACCTGCTTGGACTTGGCTTGGGGACCAGAGGGTGGCTGGTTGAGTTTACCTCCTGAGCACCTTTAGAAAGGCAATGAATTTGTCCCCTTGCAGCTTTTCATTTTGAAACTACTAATTCAGTAAATTTAGCCTCTGGCATCGATAAATTATGCCTACTCTAGTCTAGCCCCCTCACTTTCAGTGGGAATTAGTTAAACATCAAAAAGCAGACTCCACCATGGTCTGGAGACGCTACATTTGTCATTTACTGAGAACTTAGCTTATTAAAAATTTAAAACACTATTAGAATGTCAACTAGCTGCTAACTGCTGCTTCAGTCTCACTTAAATGTGTTGTTGCTCACTCACTCTTGCTCTACCATACACATGTCATTCAGTACTTAAGTACATATCACCCTTGACTGTTCGTAGAGGAGCTACGCTGCTCTTACAACAGCTAACAGCATGGATTGAATGAGTTACCAGAAAGAAAACTTTAGGACTAAAACTTAATGAAAATGTAATGACATATTGTTGAATAAAATGTAAATTAAATAAAATGAGGAAAATAAGTAACTAACTAAAACTAATAAGCATATCACATATATATCTGAAACTAAAACTAAGACCAAAACCTAAGCACTGTTGTGTAGGAGGGTCTGAGGGTAGTGCCAAGTGATGTGAAGGCACAATTTAAGAACAAATGAGACGGCAGAGAGTTCAGGAAAACCAGTCTGATTTTGCTTTTCCTTTTTTTTTTTAAGATAGCAAGCATTTAGCCTTCGTAGTAACATGTTAAGTTGTTAAGTTATCAGGCCATAATTCAAAGGAAATTTCTATAAAGTGAACTACATAGTCAATTGGTAATGACTCAATCACTTTAGTATAGACAGTAAGCCCGGAGATCTACTGATTCACAAATACAATCAACAAATCTTGCTGAAGTTTTAACTACTTTATTGATTAAAAATGACATGCACTTATTTGTAATACACGATGCATTAAAAATATGGGTTCTCATACCAAATACTCAGGGACACTAGCTATATAATGTAATTTTTAAGATAAAGTTAATGCTGTTTTTAATAGCATTAACATTAATATTCATACACCCTAGATCCACCTATAGAGGTCTGTGATAATGTCCAAAACCCTAAAGACACCACAAGTACACTGTGTTGCCACTGTTTATCAAAATACTGCAATCAGCACAGAGCTGCATTTGTGACAAATTATTTAAAAAACAACTAGGATGTTTAATATTTTTTCCACTGTAGTATAGAGGGACTGACTGCAAACCAATGTTATGTCATATTACCGACTGATCATTATAATTACTTAATCAGAAAATGAGTGTATATTATTCTCTATGTCCAGTTCCACCCCATTGTGCCTTGCAGTTGGAAGGTTGGAACTTGAAAGGCACACACATTTACTGGACAAGAAGGTTGGAATGGATCTTCTTAACCCCTTTTGAAAAGTGTGCTCTGACTTGGGATTTCCCAACATTTGTGGAGGCTGAAAGGGTTCAACACTGCAGTTCTTTAAAATACATGGAGATAGGCAAAACATTATGAAGACAACAAATATAATGTAAATGTTTCTTGGAGGTAAATTTATTGGTACTTGCTAGTGAAAAATAAACTAAGTCATAAGTTTTGTTGTTTTTATTTTAATACAATTATGAATGTGTGATTTTTTTGTTATTATTAGAATGAATAAGCTAATAATAGATTAAAGGCAACAGCTAGGTTAACAACAGATATTTGCTAATATCATGCTATCACAATACTAATCTTTTATTTTAATGACACAATCTCCTGCGTGACCATCACCTTTAGTTTCCCCTGCAAACATCATCATCTGTTTTCATCTTTGCTACATGCGGTGTGTTTCACTGATTGCTTGTGTGAACATTTGCAGCGCACATATTGTCGAAAACGTTTTCTTAATGTGCTACTGTTTTGTTTATTTGCATATGTTCCCTGAAAATGCAGGGCATTGAGCTCTTTTGTTCCTGTGTTTAGCAGTTTTTATATATGCTGCCTTGTCTCAAATATAGTTTATCTCCTTGGAGATACCTTGCTGTGACAAACAACCCACCACAAGAAGATAGATTATGAAACATATCTGTTTGTCGTGAATGTGTGTGTAGTGTGAGTGAGTGTGCCATAGACCAAGTGAGAGGGAGAGAGAGAGAGAGCAGCAAGAAACCATGAATTTAGCTTGTGTGGTTAATCTGGCAGTAATGAAGCCTCTAGAAAGCATCATGTTGACAAATAAGACATGCTGCTTCAGGGGATGACCCACTCTTACCCACTTACGGTGTTACTCACACCGCCAACCCAAATATCATATGAAATTGAGTATAACTCAGACATTGTTGCCTTGGTCAGAAAGGTTTACTGGACATCTTCCGCGCCATGTGAATATGTGTAATTGTGTGAATGCGATTAGGGCACTCCTGAAAAACAGAGGCTATTCTGTTTTAAAAAAGAATAAAATAGACCTGTCTTTTTCTGTATTCCTTCCAGGAACCTATACCTAATTGCTGAGTCAAATGTTGACCCAATTTCTTAATTTTCCTGACATCCCTTATGCATCAACTGTCCCATTCCTCATCACCATTTTTTAAACTATTTCCATTTAACCCCTTTAAGGAGGAAAACAATGTGCAGACATGGACTCTTTGTAACTTTGTAACCTTTTTGTATGAACCCAAAAAAGGTACATGGTAATACTGTGTAGCTCAACTATGGCCCTTTAAGGGTACTTTACCAGTCGCTTTACCTCAGAGAACATAAAAGAACTTCATCTGTGACCTTAGTTTTGACAATGTGTAGAACTTCTGCATCGATCCTATGGCAGCGAAAACAACAACAAAAACATGACTTTCATGGTATAGACACTGATATACTTGTAGCCTGTAACTTAAATTGAAGCACTCTGTTGCTTTGGTTTCTCTCCCATTTTATGTCAAGCAAGTACAAAATATCACTACTGATACTGGTTCAAAATACCGTAAAATACAGAGAGATTTATTTGCAAGTCAGCTTCATCAACAAAAACTCCTCTGCAAGGGCCTGAAGTTAATTGACATTTATATTTATGAAAAAATTCTCCAGGTTTAAAGCACTCCCTGAGGTGAACTGGTGATTTTATCATAAAGACATTGTGGGAAATGTGTTGTAGTCTAGCTGCATTAGCAGTGCTAATATTATATCTCAGGGAGCAGAGGCAATCACAGTGGGCTGAAAAGGCTCTTGATTTGCAATTAGTACACCGTCATTACATCATCAAGGCGCCACTTCTCACAAAAAGTGGGAAAAAGCACTGAGGTAGTCATTATCCTTCACTAGTATGTTCACTGTTGTTAAGAACTTTTGTTTTATCTGAACCCTTCTTAATTCATTATGATAGGCTTGGAGACAGAAAAATTGGTTAGTTTATAGTAACAATACCAAAAATTTATACATAAAATAATACAATTTTTAAATAAAGGTGAACAGCATCTTCATTGTACAACTGCCCACCAGGAATATCTGTAAGTAAAGCCACAAAGGCCGTAGACTCTTGTTAATAATTCAGTTAAAGCTATATAAAATGCTTTCTGACATACACAAGAACAGAATTAAGCAAAAATAATCACTGATAATGTAGTGCTTTAACTCATCTACATTGTAAACCTGTGTGATCATGTTCTGAGTAGCGATGTGGACCCATACGCAGACACAGACCAACGTGGATATGAATGAAGCAGGTTTTATTGCTTGAATAGTGGGGAATGGAGGTAGATGACGCGGGGATGAAGCAGGCCGAGGCAGAGGACTGGAGGGTTGTGATGAGTCAGGGAGAAGGGCAAGGGCTGGCAGGAGGAAGCAGGCGGTAGTGGGTTGGAGAGCTGGCAAGCAGGCAGGCAGGCAAGTAGTGGTCCAGGAGTACTGGAGAGAGAAACGACAGTTAATAACACAACCAACTAGGAAAAATTTCGAAACAAGGCCTGAAGTGTAAGCTACCACTGAAGTGGATTCAACGATCTGGCGATGAGTGGGTGAAGAGCCGCGGTAGATATACTGCAAGCTGATGAATTGATGAGGCAGTTGAACAGACTGGGAGAGGTGATGAGCTGATTGCAGACAGGAGTGTAGAGCCGGGAGCCAGGAGAGCCACGCCCAGGCCAACACACACACCCACACAAACTAAACAAACACAGAGAGAGACAGACAGGGGAGCACTGGAAACACAGGGAAGGGGAAAACACAGGGAAAATTCTAGGGAATTGTCCGCTACCAACAGATAATTTCTTCCGCTGGTGGTCACCCTGCTGTGATGAATCTCCACACGAAGTGCTGTTCATTTGGTGATAAATTAGGATTGGGTAGCCAGCTCTTTTTTTTTTAAGTTTCTTGTGAGAGTGTCAACATGAGACCTGTCTCAGGGGTTTGTAACAGGATGGAAGACACATTAAAGAAGTCAAATGGGAAAAGAGAGTCAGAGAATCCAAGAGAGCCAAAACACTGTTATTGCAATGAAATTAGTAAAGCTGATCCAGGCAATCCATACGAAACTGAAAAAAAAAAAAAAACAGAAAATATACAAGATAACAGTAGATGCATTTATTAAATAGATGGGTTGCCATTAACAGACTAGTGTCAGGCTTCATTGTTGACAGACTTTTATACTGATCAATTGGTAGATAAAGAAAAAAGTCCAGTTGGTCTGGTAATTGGTTATTGGTATATGTGTGGATCTTACTCCACAACCTTGATATATACAACCCCTGTTCCATGCTTTAAAACATTAATGATAGAAAATTGAACAATAAGAATACATGTAATAATTTAAGGATATATCTCAACACGCAGTTGCAAGAAATTTGGAAATCTTACCAAATACATCCCTTAATATGATTTTAAGATAATCTATAGAGCAGTCTCTGCACCTAAAGGGCAAGGAGAACACTGTTCTGAAGAATATTACTACATGTACTCAGAAGGATTTTGAACCATCGTCAGCAAAAAGTTTTTCACTGCAACTATAAGTATAGGTTTTCACAATCCCCTCCTGGTTTTCCCCTCTACCAACCCACTCTACCTGCCTGTCCTAATCAACATCATTGATTAGGCTGGGGGGACACACCTTTTCCCTCCAGTCAGCTCTTAACCAGCTCCTCCACACCCACTCTCTGCCAGATCGTCGTCGCGTCATGCACTACCTTCCAGAACTCTTTTCCAGATGGATCTCCTGTTACCTGACCTGCCTTCTGCCCCTGACCACGTCTCCTCGTCTCTGCCCCGGTAACCTGACCTGCCTTATGTCTCTGAACTTTGCATCTGCCCGTTCCCTATCTGCCCGTTCCCTGTCAGCCTGCAGTCTGCCCAGACTTCCTCTCCGGAGACTCTGTACCCATTCTGACCGTAGACTATGCTTGCTGACCAGGCTTCCTGATTGCCGTCCATTTGGACTTGTGAACATTGTTAATAAAGTTCTGAACTGTGCCGGTCCAGATTTGTACTGTTCTTGGGTCCACTCTCACACCCGTTACAGTACGATATGGCCAGAAATGGACCCAGCACAGCTCAACGACCGGATCTCTAGAATGGAGGAGATGCTCGGTCAGTCGGTTGCCAATGCTGTCCCGGTCACGGCTGAGAGGCAACAAGTCATGGCGGAGGTCCGGGGCGACATGGCCCACATGCAAGCCCGGTTCCAAGCCTTGGAGGTGGGGGCTCCCCCAGTGCAGGTTTCTGCGGCGTCATCGGTGGACGCTGCTGCTCCACCGGCCGGCGTGGGAGCTTTGCCGGGGGCGGCTGTCTCCCCCTCTGTCGGTGCTGAGGCTTCGCCTCTTGTTTCCCAAGTCTGGGAGCTTAACGTGGGCTCACCGGAGCATTAGGACAGTGACCCGGCAACCTGTAACGCCTCCTCTGCAACTGTGCCATCATCTTCTCCCTGCGGCTGCTCACCTTCTCTTCAGAGGCGGCTAAAGTGGCGTACACTGTAAATCACCTCACAGGGCGGGCGCGCTTGTGGGGAACAGCTGAGTGGATGAGACGGACACCCACCTGCCGCTCCTTCCGTGTGTTTTCTGACAAGCTCAGGAAGGTGTTCGGTACCGGTTCTTTGGGAGCTGACGCGGGACGAGAACTATTGGATTTGTTTCAGGGGAGCCGATCAGTCACTGATTACACCATTGACTTTCGAACCAGAGCTCCCTTATGTGACTGGAACAAGGCTGCCCTCCGTAATGTCTTCATACGGGGGTTGGTTGGATACATAAAAGACGAGCTCGTGAACTGCCGTCCTCGATGGAGGACCTCTTTGTACTCGTCACACACGTCGATCTGCGCATCCAGGCACGTCGACGGGAGCGCCATTCAGATTCACTCAGCCTCCCTCGTCCTTGCAGCCCTCCTCGCTCCCGGCCCTCAGTGACGTCAGTTCCGGTACCCTCAGCTGCAGCCACTCCTTCCAGTGAGCGGTGTCCTGAGCCAATGCAGCTTGGCCATACCCACCTCTCACTGGAGGAGAGGAAGAGGAGACAGCAGTTTAATCTCTGCATGTACTGTGGGCAGCCCGGTCATTTTGTTAGTCGGTGCCCGGTAAAAGCCAAAGCTCATCAGTAGAGAAAGGCATACTGGTGAGCTCTACCACTAACTCTGCCTACATGGACTACCTATCATCACTGCTGAGCTTCTGTTGCCTTCTGGTTCTCATCCCGTCCCCATCCTCATCGACTCCGGGGCGGATGGGAGTATCATGGATGAGGACCTTGCTCTCCAGCTGGGACTGCAGCTGGAGCCATTGTCGTCACCCTTTCCAGCCAGAGAGAGCCTTGGATGAGCACGTTATGGGGCAGGTGAATAATAAGACCAGCCCTGTGCGCATGCTCCTACCGGGGGGCCACAGTGAATACATCCAGTTTTTGCTCCTGCCCCCCCCTACCCAGCCGGTCATTCTGGGATTCCCCTGGCTTCGCCTGCACACCCCAGATATCGACTGGACCACCTGCTCCATCAGAGAGTGGAGCCCAACCTGCTAGCAGACCTGCCTCAGCTCATCGTCTTCATCAGCACCCCGCATCCTGTTCCTGCTCCAGAACTCACCGGGGTTCCAGCCATGTATCACAACCTGAGCGAAGTCTTTAGCAAGACCAAAGCCTCCCCCCTGCCGCCACACTGTCCTTACGACTGTGCTATTGACTTGCTCCATGGTACGTCCCCTCCCAAGGGACGCCTGTACTCTCTCTCTACCCCTGAAAGAGAGGCGATGGATCAATATGTCCAAGACTCCTTGGCGGTGGGGATCATCTGTCCCTCCTCTTCATCTGCGGGGGCGAGGGCCTTCTCTGTGGAAAAGAAAGACAAGACCCTACGCCCTTGCATAGACTATCGGGGCCTAAACAATATACCGGCGAAGAATCGCTAACCCCTCCCGCTTCTTTCCACGGCCTTTGAACTGCTCCAGGGGGCAACTGTATTCTCTAATCCTGATCTGAGGAATGCTTACCATCTGGTCCGCATCCGGGAGGGGGATGAGTGGAAAACTGCCTTTAACACACCTACTGGGCATTATGAGTACTTAGTGATGCTCTTTGGGTTGACCAACGCCCCCGTTGTCTTCCAGGTCCTGGTTAATGACGTACTCAGAGATATGCTCAATCAGTTTTTCTTAGTTTATTTGGATGATATTTTCATTTTTTCCAAGAATAAGAAAGACCATGTCACCCATGTGAGATCTGTTCTCCACCGCCTCCTGGATAATAACCTCTTCGTCAAGGCAGAGAAATGTGAGTTCCATGTCTCCTCAGTTTCCTTCCTGGGCTACATTATAGCCAAAAACTCCTTAAAGATGGACCCTGCTAATGTCTCCGCAGTAGCCTCCTGGCCAGTCCCAGAGACACGCAAACAACTGCAACGGTTCCTGGGATTTGCAAATTTTTATCGGCGCTTCATCAGGGGATTCAGCTCGGTCGCCGCTCCCCTCTCTGCTCTCACCTCATCCAAGATCGCCTTTCATTGGTCCGATGCAGCCCAGGGAGCCTTTGACTCCTTCAAATCACGTTTTTCCACGGCTCCTATCCTCTAGGTCCCCAATCCAGACCGCCAGGTCGTCGTGGAAGTAGATGCTATCCTGTCCCAACGCAAAGCCATTGACCAGAAGCTCCATCCATGCGCCTTCTTCTCTCATTGCCTCACCCCAGAGGAGAGGAATTATGACATTGGCAACAAGGAGTTTCTGGCAGTAAAACTGGCCCTGGAGGAGTGGCGCCATTGGCTGGAAGGTGCCAAGGTGCCTTTTGTGGTATGGACAGATCATCGTAATCTGTAGTACATTCGCTCTGCCAAAAGACTGAACTCCAGACAAGCCCGCTGTTCGCTGTTCTTCGACAGATTTAATTTCACCCTGTCCTACCGGCCCAGTTCCTTGTATCTTTGCACTGGCCCCCTGTTAAATTTAGGTTACCCAACGGGCTATGCCACTGCAGTAAGCGTATTGCGTCACTTCCTGTTGTTTGTGTCTGGTCGTCTTGCTGTACCTTGCTAACTATCTGGGAGGGTTTTTAATGACATTAATTGTTTAACTGCTGTGTACTAAACGTGTAAACCCTTGTACTTAAGTACCCTTTAGCCCTCTCTTATTTCAGTGAATTTATCGTGTGTCACGTTTAGTTATTCCTCTGCCTCTTTTAGTGATAATGGTACCTGTATTAAGCGTAGTTTATTTGCTGCGTTGGAGGCAAGGTTTAGTGATTTGGAGGCTACGATCCGCACCTTGCAAACCAAACCAGTAGCTTCGCTAGCTAGCCAGCCCCCATTAGCTGGTGCGGGTCGACTGAGATCAGCTCCTCTGAGCCCCCCAGCAGCTCCCAAGCAGCAGGGAAACCTGGGAAGGTGGGTGACTGTTCGAAGGAAGCATCGTCCTAAGCAGAAGCCCACGGTTCACCACCCAACCGTTCACGTTTCCAACAGATTCTCCCCACTCAGTGACACACCCACTGAGAAACCACCTCTAGTAATTGGCAGCTCTATTTTGCGAAACGTGACATTTTCCACCCCAGCAGCCATAGTGAAATGTATTCCCGGGGCCAGAGCGGGCGACGTGGAATCAAATTTAAAGCTGCTGGCAAAAAGTAAACGTAAATACAGTAAGATTATAATTCATGTCGGCGGTAATGACGTTCGGCTACGCCAGTCGGAAGTCACTAAAGTTAATGTTGAGTCAGTGTGTGCTTTTGCCAAAACACAGTCGGACTCCGTAGTTTTCTCTGTTCCCCTGCCTAACCTGACCAGTGACGATATGTTTAGTCGCATGCCGTTGTTCAACCGCTGGCTGTCGAGGTGGTGTCCAGCAAACGACGTGTTTCTTTGATAATTGGCAAACTTTCTGGGGAAGACCTGTTCTAATTAGGAGAGACGGCATCCATCCTACTTGGGAAGAAGCTGCTCTCATTTCTAGAAATATGGCCAGATTTATTAGTCAGCCAAATTGACAATTCAGAGTTGAGGCCAGGAAGCAGAGTTGCAGTCTTACATGCTTCTCCGCGCTTCCTTTAGAGTCATCCACCTACAACCCCATAGAGACTGTGTCTGTCCCCCGTCCACATAAATTCATTCCATGAGACACTGAGCTCTCTTCTCTCCCCCCTCTGACTCCGACTCCTTCTCTGCTCCTGTAAATGTCCATATCCTTACACTAACTTTACTTCTTCCCCGGAGTCGTTGGGAAGTGCTGCTGTGGTCATGCCTGATGCCTCCTGGCCACATTAAGAAAGGAGATCCTGTGACTTAGATCCTGTGACTTGGATCCTAGGATTTCCAAGTGCAAATCGGGACCCACTGATCACAATGGCTTCTGGATCAATAGACTATACCTGCTTCTGGATCACTACACTTCAAATATCCCTGGATTTACAGATTCTGCATACTCTTGGACTCAGCCTCACTCAGATCTTGCTACATGGAGTACAATGACTCCTGGACCAACAGAGTCCACCTGCGTCTGGATCACTAGACTTTCCATACATCCGGACTCAAAGAATCCACAGACTCTGGGACTCATGGATGTTTTATGCATTCTAAATGAACTGTTATCATGTTTTTGTGTTCTGTACAAGTGACATTTATTGCACGTCTGTCCGTCCTAGGAAGAAGGATCCCTCCTCTGTGGCTCTTCCTGAGGTTGCTTATTTTCCCTGTTTAGGGTTTTTTAAGTTTTTCCTCACCCGGTTCGAGGGTCTAAGGGCAGATAATGTCACATCTGTACAGTTTGTCAAAGTCCAGTGAGATAATGTGTAAATTGTGATTTTGGGCTATACAAATAAAATTTGATTTGATTTGATTTGAACCCTCCACCATTGTCCCAGCCTCCTGCTTCATTGCTTCCGTCACCTGGGAGATTGAGGAGAGAGTACGGGCAGCCAGTGAAAACCAGTCTGGCCCTAGTTCCTGCCCGCCTGACCGTCTGTTCGTCCCTGCTACTCTTCGCTCTGACGTACTCCAGTGAGGGTATGCTTCTCGGCTCTCCTGTCACCCTGGCATTCAACGGACCTGCGGCATATTGCAGCTACGCTTCTGGTGGCCATCTATGGCGGAGGATGTCCGGGAGTACGTCAATGCATGTCCGGTTTGCAACCAGAACAAGACCCCTCATCACCCTCCAGCTGGCCTTTTGCAACCCTTACCTGTTCCTCTCCGACTATGGTCCCACATTTCCCTGGACTTTATTACCGGTCTTCCCCCCTCCAAAGGTCACACTGCCATCCTCACAGTGGTAGATCGGTTCAGTAAGATGGCACACTTCATCCCCCTTCCCAAACTTCCATCAGCCAAAGAAACAGCAGAACTGGTCCTACAACATGTTTTCCGGCTCCATGGTCTGCCCACCAACATTGTGTCGGACCGGGGTCCTCAGTTCACATCCATTTTTTGGAAGGAGTTCTGTAGCCTGCTGGCAGCCTCAGTCAGCCTGTCCTCTGGTTTTCATCCTCAGTCCAACGGGCAGTCCAGGACCTGGAAACTACGCTTCGCTGCCTGACAGCCCACAACCCTGCTTTTTGGTCTGAACAGATCCTTTGGGCAGCATATGCTCATAACACCCTCACCTCCTCCTCTACTGGACTCTCCCCCTTTCAGTGCGCCTATGGGTATCAGCCCCCACTCTTTTCCCACCAGGAGAAGGAGGCAACCTGCCCTTCTGTTCAGACCTTCATCTGCCACTGCCAGCACACCTGGGACCAGGCCCGCTCTGCCCTCCTCAAATCTGTTGACCACTATGTTGTCAATGCCAATAAGCATCGCAAGCCCTCTCCCACCTATCAGGTCGGCCAAAGGGTCTGGCTCTTCACCCGTGATCTGCCCCTTAGTGTGGAGAGTCGCAAGCTAGCCTCCAGGTTCATCGGGCCCTTCACCATCACCAAGATTATCAACCCAGAGGCGGTCCGTCTGCAGCTTCCCCGCACTATGAGGATCCACCCGGCGTTTCATGTCTCCAGAGTCAAGCCTGTCCAAGAAAGTCGTCTGGTTCCCCCCACACCTGCCCCTCCGCCTCCCTAGCTCATCGATGGAGGCCCGGTGTTAAACGTCTTCTGCACTCTCGCTGCCGTGGACGAGGTTTACAGTACTTGGTGGACTGGGAGGGTTACGACCCGGAAGAACGTTCCTGGGTCCCGGCCCAGTTCATTTTGAGTCCTGATTTAATCAGGGTCTTCCACCGCTTGCATCCCGACCAGCCTGCTCCATTCTCCGCTCGGGGGAGACCTCCTGCAGAGGACCCTGCGGCTCCGCCGGAGAAGAGTGACTCCGATGTGGACACCCCATCCAGTTCATCCCCCTCATCTGCCTTGGAGGAATCCTAGCCCCCCTTCCCCCTCCACCCACCCTGGGTTTTCTTGGACCTTTCCTTTTGGGACGTCAGAAGCCGTCCCTTGAAGGGGGGGTTCTGTCACAATCCACTCCTGGTTTTCCCCTCTACCAAACCACTCTACCTGTCTGTCCTAATCAAAATCATTAGACACACCTGTTCCCCCCAGCCAGCTCTTAACCAGCTCCTCCACACCCACTCTCGGCCAGATTGTCGTCGCGTCATGTACTGCCTTCCAGCACTCTTTTCCGGACGGATCTCCTGTTACCTTGTGGACATTGTTAATAAAGTTCTGAACTTTGCCAGTCTAGATTTGTACTGTTCTTGGGTCCACTCTCACACCCGTTACATAGGTTCAGACTTCACCATGTGAAACATAAGTCATATACAGTATCTACAACATCCAGAAACACTGCGGACTTCTCTGAGCCTCCTTTCATACACAAGTTTACTTTGATATGACATTAGATTCTACATTTCATAGTTTTTATGTATGGGAGCTTTTTAGAGCCCATGCCATGTCACATCTGTGAAGGCACCACTAATGCTGAAACAAGTTTTGGAACAACACAAACTTGGCAACCAGAAACCAGCCACTAGGGTTCACATACCAGTGTATTTCTAATGCTGGTCCCAAGGCCGGATTAATAGTGAAGGTTGTGCCAGGAAGAGCATCAGTGTAAAAACTAAGCCAAATCAAACATGTGAATCATGAAAACGAATGTCATACTAAATCAGTTGGGGCTCGTGTTAACAACGACAACCACTGGTGCTGTCGACAAACACGGTACCGGTAGAAATTGGTCAAAAAAAAAGAGGAAGGAAATGCATTTAGGGACAGAGAGAGAGGCAGAAAGTTAAGAGTGCAGGATTTAGGGTAAGAATTCAAAATGTAGAGAGCTGGCTGACATGATGCAGAGAAGAAAGGTAAATGTTTTATGAGTGAAAGAGACCAGGTGTAAAGGCAGCAAGGCTAGGAACATTAAAGCAGGTTTATTCTCAAGGCAAGGAACCTGGAAGGACAGATGATAGTTGATTTTGCAAACACAATGGAAATGGTTGTGGTCACCATCTACTTCCGGGAGAGGGAAAAGCACAGGGTGACATATAAGAGCAGAGGCAAGAAGACACAGGTGGACTATATTTTATGTAGATGATACAATCTGAAAGAGATTGGAGTCTTTAAGGTAGTGACAGGAGAGTGGTGGTGAGGAAGAGGAAAAGAGCAAAGGCAGAGCAGATCAAATGGTGGAAGCTTAAATAGGAAGACTGCTGTGAGGACCTCAAGGAAAGGTTGATACAGGGTCTGGGTGGTTGTTAAAAACTCTCAGATGACAGCAACAGCAACAATGACCAGGAAGAAACGTAGGGAAGTGTTTGGTGTGTCATGTGTACAGAGGATGGATGATGAGGAAACTTGGTGGTGGAATGAGGAAGTACAGGAGAGTATTCAGAGTAAGGGGTTGATGAGGAAGAAATTGGATAGTGAGAGAACGGAAGAGAGTCAACAGGGATACAAGGAGATGCAACATAAGGTAATTAGGGAGGGGGCAAAGGCTAAACACAAGGCGTATGATGAGCTGTATGAGAGGATGGACACTAAGGAAGGAGAAAAGCATCTGTATCATCTGGTGAGACAGAGGGTTTGAGCTGGGAAGGATGTGCAGCAGGTTATAGTGAATAAGGACAGGGATGGAAATGTACTAACAAGTGAGGAGAGCGTGCTGAGATGATGGGAGGAGTACTTTGAGGAGCTGATGAATGAAGAAAATGAGAGGGAAATAAAGGTTTATCAGGTAGAAACTGTGGAACAGAATTTTGGAGAGATTAATAAAGATGAACTGAGAAAAGCTTTGAAGAGGATGAAGAATGGAACAACGGTTGTTGCTGAAGACATACCGGTAGAGGTATGGAAGTGTCTAGGAAAGAGAGCAGTGGAGTTGTTGACAAAACTGTTCAACGTGAACTTGGACGATGAGAAGATGTCTGAAGAATGGAGGAAAAGTTTACTGTATTGATCTTTAAGAACAAGGGTGATGTACAGAGTTGTAGCAACTACAAAGGGATAAAGCTGATGTGCCACACAATGAAGATTTGGTAAAGCGTAGTGGAAGCAAGGCTAAGAGAAGAAGCTATGATTTGTGAACAGCAGTTTAGTTTCATGCCAAAAAAGAACACTAAAAATGTCATGTTAGCTTTGAGAATACTGATGGAGAAGTATAGAGAAGGTCAGAAAGAGATGCATTGTGTCTTTGTCGATATGAAGAAAATCTACGACGCTAAGAGAAGAAGTGATTATTTGTGAGCAGCAGTATGGTTTCATGCCGAAAAAATGCACTCCAGACGCCATGTGCGCTTTGAGAATGCAAATGGAGAAGTATAGAGAAGGTCAGAAAGAGTTGCATTGTGTCATTGTGTCTTTATGGATCTAGAGAAAACCTATGATCGGTTTCCAAGTGAGGAACTGTGGTTCTGTATGAGGGAGTCTGGAGTGGCAGAGATGTTAGACTGGTTCAGGATATGTATGAGAGCAGTATGGCACTGGTGAGGTGAGCTGTAGGAATGATGGATGGCTTCAAGGTTGATGTGGGACTGCATCAACGATTGGCCCTGAACCCCTTATTGTTTGCTATGGCGGTGGACGGACTGACAGATGAGGTCAGGTAGAGTTGACATAGGTTGCAGAGTTAAAGATGTTGAGATTTTCTTTGTAGCAGGAGGAGATCCATCCTTGTGTAGCTCCATCCTTGCTGTCATGAAAGCTAGCCTATCGCCACATGAGGGCACACTATATAAAAGGCCAGTGACATCTTAACTCCTTCTTGCTCTTTGACTCCAAAGCCCACAATGAAAAAATTATTTTTTTGGCCTTGTATTTATTATCTGGCCTTTTTGTTTAAAATCCTTAAATTTCTTATTTCAATGCTTTTATTTCAAAATCTCACCTATTATATAATGTGTTACTTGATATTTGTCAGTAACTTTCTATCCTTATTTTCACATGTAAATTTCACCATTCAGGCTGAGTAATATTTACCAAAGTAAGGTATTTACTTCACAATGTGATAAAAGAAAGTAAAACGTACTCAGAGGGCCGTTAATGCACGCAGAGACATGTTCGAACAGAGACCGCTCTGAGCGGCGGAGAAGAAGGATGAGAACGATGGTGTGGTCACAAATTTTGGAGAAAGTTCTTCAATATGGAGCCATAAGGGATAGGTTATACTCTTACTTAATGTTTGTAGGTTGTTGTTTGCTAATCTGCTGAAGTCAGAGGTGAAAGATCAAATACTTAACATTAACATTAGCTGATAAGTTTGGCCTGCTAGCCAGTTACCAAATGCTAACGTGAACCTGCCTGATGCATGTGACTGCTACTTTTTGGGAACTGTTTTTAGGGTTGCAGAAGAGGAGATTGTGAATTTAATGAGAGTTTTGTAAGAGTTCATTCATGATATATCTTCTGCTAGCCAATGATGTACTAGTTTAGGAGCTACTACATTTTAATTCTTAATACCAAATTATTTGACCATTGTTTCGCCCAGATCCTATATGTTTATAAAAGGGTTTGCAGGAGTGGTTGGTGTACAGGAAGGTTGTACTCTCCCTCACACTTGAATCACGTCCCAGAATGATAAATATTACTCACTTGGTGTTCTGGAAGGGCCAAAACTGTCAAAATAATGAATGAATTAACAAATAAGTTACTTGTAAAGTAACAAACAGAAAACAATATAGAAGAAAATCAATTGAATTAATTAAATCAAATAAGAAAAAAATACATATATGTACACATAAAATTAAATGGGAAAGTAAATATTAGAGAAATCAATACAAAAGGCTTTTCAAAATCAAAATAATAAGTGATAAAATAATGAAAATACAGATGCATAATTAAATACATAAATAAAGGCATCGATAAAATTAAATGGGGACATAATAGAGGAATACAAACGTAAATAAATTTCATGTCACATTCTATGATTAATTCCTACATTTATTTTCAGTATTACGATGTAGTACATCTGATGTTTGGCCTTTTTCAATAATTAATGCAACATATTGCTGTCACTAACTTTTTTTCAAGTCATCTTGCAGGGTGCGGGAAGAGAGACATTCTTGGTCCAGGATATTCTTAGTTATAATGTATAATCTGTATACATTTTTTCAATGTGATAAATTACCTCCCACATATTCAGGAACTTAAAAAAAAAAAAATGTGTAGTATATTGACTCTTGAGCAGTGTATCTCATGTTTTTGAAAGGATGTAAATGATGAAGTCTCTCCTCATCACATCCTCAAGTTTTTTGTCATCAGCGAAGAAGCAGCACAGGAAGGACACACTCCTCCCTATGTGTCAGTAATCATTGAAAAAGAAAAGAGGTTCTACATGACTGTAAAACTGTGGCAAAGGCTTGCCTTCTGCTCATGGGTTATGCCCATGAACTTGAGCTACCCACCAAAACTGAAATATACATTAGAAATATTCCAGAAGCTCTTTCTTGAGCTGGATGTACTGACAATGTCATCAAAGATCTGGTCTCCAGGAATGCTTATGTTTTTGACTGCAGTGAAAGCAGGTTATTATTTCATGCTTTGTAGAAGCTTTGCCTTAAGATAATTTCATTTAATTAAAAGTAGGCCACATTATAAATGCAATACATCCGAGTAGAAAAGTGGTGTAGGTGGTATGTAAATATTACTTAAAAGAGAAGCTTAATAGATAATCCTAGAAATCTGTTATTTCTATATGGGGGTTATAAGTAGAGGCAAAAGTAGTTTGAGTGAAATTTATTATCAAAGCATGATATTTTGTTTTTACGAAAAAAAATTGCAAGTAATGATTACTTGGGTATTTTGGATAAGAAACACTTCTGGCATGTAATCTTTACTTGACAATTTCCTGAGAGAAGAATTTCTGTGTGGAAATTGTTACCTATCTATTTCAATTAAATGGCACAATTTTCTTTCAGTGCACCCACTTCCTTTCATCTCGCTTCCTCCAATTACTATTAGCAATATTGGCAGGACAGTGTCTTGCGGTGACGTATTGTTAATTAGCACTTTGCCTGGTTTTAGCTGCCCATTGCATGGCTTTTCAACCAGTGCGAGTGGCTTACGGATGGATCCCCTGACTCTGTGGATGGCTCACGGGCTGCTGCTGTCTCTCACCACTGCCTTGTGAGCGTAAAGCTCTCTTCATCTCTTCGTCTGCATAATTCAAAAAGCTAACTTTGTTTGTCTGCAAAATATTTACTAAAAAATGCCTTTTAAATCTTGTAACTAAGAAACTCTACATGAGATTCTTTTTCTCTGTTTACCTGTGTCTTTGTGCTTCTGCTCTTCACTGACCTTCGTACACTTGTTGTCTAAAAAGAACAAATGTATTGACCTTCATTCATTTTCTATGAGCAAGTGTAATCGTATTTGTAAAATTACAGGGGTCTTACTAAATACAGAGGTGTTTTGAGCCTGCAAGAAAAATCTGATGTTAGCCATTTCCTGTTTCTCTCACATTCTGTTACTTTAGTACCCGAACTACCTGGCACACACACAAAAACAGGATGATGGTAAATTATTATTGTTATTTTCATTATTATAATTTTTTTCACCTTATTTAACTTAATATAGTGTTAATATAAGCGACAATGAGAAATGACTGTTTATGTGGGTTGCTTAATGTGTCTACCTTCCACACCACTTTCATGAACACTCAATAAACTGACAGCAGGTTGAAACGTCTGACAGTCAGTTGAAACATTCCTAAACTAGCTGACATTACTTTTGTGTTGTAAACAGGTTGATGAAAGAAAGCAAATATAGATCCATATTTGAATCCCCAAAGTTTTAGAGAGTTGTGCTGTACTTCTACTTCCATCACACAGAGATGGAGTCTGGGAAAGATTAGAAAGCTTTGGAAAAGTATTAGACTTTCGCGAATGTCGACTTCATTTCCCAAATTCCCACCGCATGCAACAAGCAGGATTTACGGGGAGAGGGGACAGAAATAAAACTTTGAAAATGCTCTTTAACTGTGAAGAAACTTTAAAAGTGGAGATAAATGCACGTCAATAATTCGAGTTTTAAATTATAGATAATTTATTTGGGGGGGGGGCAATTTCACCTTTGTCAAACCATCTGTGCCGCTACTTCCGTTGCAAGGTTTTGACACATATCTGTCAAAAATGGCATCAAATTTATAATAAGTGTATGTTGATCAAAAAGAGAAAAGAAACTAGAAAAATTGTATTTCTTGCCACCATTGTGACAAGCACCCACATACAGCTTTACAGCTTTACAGCTTTATAGCTTCATCAGGCAATTAGTTGCTGTTTTGTGATGACAAACTTCTGCTGACCTGATATGGAGATGAGATAATGAATGAATTTTCATTTTTACTTTCACTTTGAGCAAATATTAGAACACATACAGTGTCTGTGTTTGTAATATAAAGGTACCACTGTCCTAAGTGTAACACCATTCTTTAAAAGCTCTGGCCTGTTCCGTGTAAATACTCCTGGAATAAGAAAATCAAAACCAACTGGCTCATCAGCTGGGCATCTTAAAGATGACTGCATTGTTGTTCCATGGGGTATCATTACAAACTATAACAAAGTAGAACAAGATGGCTAACAATAAACTATAATAGTACAACACAGATGCAAATGAGTCATAAAACAAACAGGTGCTATACCATAAAATCCCTGAATCCTCTTGAATACAAACAGCAGCAAGACCCCGAGCTGAGACCTTCAGCCAAGTTAGACCATGACCTCAGACAGACAGTTTTCACATCCTGAGTCAAGTCATTATAATGTTGCTGCTATAAACACAAATACAGGGTTTCAGTGAAAAAAACCACATGAGTCCAATGTGAATTTAGGTATCTGAATAACCGCAAGAGGAGTGAGGAAGTCTCCATGATGTCACCGATTATGTGACTTCATACATACTGATCATTATTTTTAACAGCAGGAAGATTTGCTAGTTCTTTCTCATTTTCTATGACATGCTTAATTGTCCCAACAGTGGACAAGTTAAAACAACCAAGTATTTTTGTGTTGCAAAACACCATTCTGCAACGTTTAACATAAAAAAAAGATTGCCACTAGACATCTTTTATTTGTGAAGTGTGATGTTCGCTCACCTAACACCTAACTTTCTGTCTCTGGCTCTACTCTTTCTTGCTCTACCACACACATCGCTCTGTAGTAAAGCTGTAATAGGCTACTCTTGTATATCTAGACAACAACAACACAACTTGCATTGAATTAGTTTAAAGAGAGAAAAAAATTGTCTGAAATGAATGATTCAAAGTCGACTAAATTGTAATGGAGCTAAGTGAAAGTTCATTTAGGAAGACTATCGCTTCCACACGCCTTTTAAATCACTAGCAGATCCCTGCATCATTAAGCTCCACCACATCATTCTCCTCTTCCCCCGAACATAGCCAGTCACCTGTATAGTGCTGTCAAGTTCTCATGGATTTGAATCAGCTCCTGCCCCAACCTGATAAGTGAGAGAACTATACAGTGTATTTAACTAAATCCAGCCAAGGAAAAAAATGCTGCTGAGGTGCTGATTTTTTTTTTCCTCACCAGTGCTCAGATGCAAAAGCACCGTTGGAAATGAAACCGAAACTTATGTTCCTGTCGGCTCCATTGCACTAAGTTGGAAGATTTATTCATGTATTGTTACTAGGCACTCAACAGCTGCCAATCTTTTAAATGTCTTCTCTCTCTGCTATCTCTTAGCTTTCATTAAGGACAGGCGAGGCACAGCCCACCCCTGGCCTTTAACCACCTCTCTGGATGATTGCCTGGTCTCTCCAATATAGTCTACAGAGCAGAAGCTTTCTTCATAAAGTTATCCTAACATCAAGCTCCATTCCTCATCATCACCACCGTTGTCTGGTCTCCTGGGGAAGTCTCCTGCTTGTTAGATTCACTGCCAAATCATGCACTATTATTTTTCTCAGGGGTTTCTATATAATAAAAGGTTTTATAATTCTATTAGTATCTTATGTTTTCTAGTACTTTAAATAGTACAAATAAAAGAGTGAGAGGTTAATAATGTTAATAATTAAATAAGGTTATCAATTATAACAAACAAAAAGATTGAGGTCAATTGTCAAAACACGTTTTATTGAAAGTTAAAATCTTATTAACAAAACACAACCACCAGAATCTAATAGGTACACATAAAAAATGAAGTGAAATATAGAAATATTGTAAACAAACAAAACAGATTAAAGAAATGTAAATATCGAAAACATTAGGGTAATGTTTTGAAAATTTGCAAAATTGAGCAGGAAATCAGCAGAATGTGACCCAGTACAACTCAAATCTACACCTCAAAGGTTATGGTAGTCCGGTTTATACTGCTGTAGTGTGTCATAATGGGTGAAGAAAGAGTAGTAAGGAGGACCGGAATAATTATGTGAGGGTCCCTGGAGAGAAGGCACCCTTACAGTGGTAGCAAACAGGTGCACGAACATGTTATTAATGTCTTGCTGCCGACTCCCTCCATCTCCCTCTGTTCATCCACGTATCCATGTACCCAAGTAAAATTTGCACTGCTTGCATGAAATCATCATGTTGTTTCTACATGTCAAATCAAGACCTGCATCTACATCTAGGTGAAGGTCTTTCCGTAGGAGTGCTGGTACTAGTAAGAGTTTAGGTGCCATGCTGTCATTTCATGCAAAACGACATCAAAATGCAAAATCTCTTTGGCTCTGACATTGCATGAACCACACAAATGACGAATTCTGAATTAAAAGTAGTGATTTTCACTACTTTTTCAAATGTGATCAGTTTTCACCAATGCAGCAAGGCACACCATGAGCTAGAGTCAGCATAGGCTAACATAACTTACCACTCAATAGGGTTCCCAGTCCACTATATCTTGTAGAGCACAGCCACAGACAGATGGACTTCACTGACACTCTATAGAAAGTTCTCTTTTTTGTCAGCCGAGCGGTCAGGTACTCTCAGGTATTGGATCTGCAGCTTTTTTCACCTTTTCCACCACTAAGTCATGCTTTTTGTTCCTTCATTTTGTCATTCTGACAGGAGGAGTAGAATTTCATTAAGTCAGGCTCATAACTCAGATGGGGTGCGTACAAAGGTTGTATGCAAAGAAAATGGCTAAAAATGTAAATGTTTATATAGCACTTTTTCTAGTCATTGTTAATAACTCAAAGCGCTTTAACAATACAGGTTTTGCATTCATCCATTCACACACATTCATACACTGGTGGCAGTGACCCCCTCGCAGGGTGCCACCTGGTCATCAGGATCATTCATACTCACATTAACATTCATTGACTGATGGTGCAGCATCAGGAGCAATTTGGGGTTCCGTGTCTTGCTTAAGGACACTTCGACATGTTGAGTGTAGGGTCTGGCATCGACCCAGGAACCTTCCGATCACTGGACGAGGGCTTAACCATCTGAGCCACAGCCGCACCTTTTAGTATTCTGTAGTATTTTCATCTAATATTACTAGGAAGCTCAAAACTTGGGGGCAGGTTCAGATACAATGTCATGACTACAAAGATTTCTCAATATTAGCTCTTTTGTTTTTCACTTTTCCTTTTTTTTTTTTTTTTTTACTTTAGGTCCCAGTTTTGTAGATAGTTGCCCTAATTTAAATTTTACCATTATTGTTAACAGAAGATTCAGCTCGAAGCTTCACATCTCGTCCAGCTTTTTCTCTCTGCTTTCTTTCGGAGGAGTAAAACTCCTTCGAGCTCTGAAACAATTACAGAATATTTATTCTTATTCAACTTTAAGACGCCATGTGTATATAGTAGTTTTCTATAGTCCTTATAGTTTTCCTCTTGAACATACTTGTTTATACAACTTGTACATGGAATTAATAGAGAATTCCCTCATGTGTTTGCTACCCTATAAAGCATTCCTCCCTCTCACTGACATTACCACCGCAAGATTTGAAAACAGATGCAGTCATAAAGGCATTTATTAGGGAGGCCTTATTCTTTGTTTAATATGAAGGTTGCACCTGTTGGCCTAATATGATCCCCCGTACTTTGTGGGAGAGCGCTCTTGGTGTTTTAACACCTTCTGGGAGTCCCAGGTGCATACTCCTGTAGTCCAGCCAATTTCTCTCTCTCTCTCTCTTTTTTGCTTAAAGACAGCAGTGAACAGTGGTAGGCAGAAAGAATTTTAATACATATGGTATAAACATACCTTATATTAGAACATCAGAGCTCCTTAGTTTACTGTATACTGCCTGTTGTTCCCGTTTGAACTGCAAGCCCACACATTAGAAAGCAGTCTATCCTCTTGATTTTGAGATTTCTTTGCTACAGGCAGCAACAAATTACATTTACTAAAGTTTTGTAGCCAAGGTCAAATTCTACTGGTGCATTTTAATTTGTGATTTGTATTTACATGGGAATTTCTTGTGTACTCTAGATTTACCAAGCCAACAGTATATATAGGAGTTGAAAAGAACATTAAAATTAGAGAATTGCATGTTCTGACCACCCAGCCTAGAGTTGGAGGTCTAACACTTGCCTACTTCTCCTACTTGCCTCACTCCAAAGAAGTCATGTTACAAAAGGCAGCTGTATTATATTCGGCAGAGAGCATCGCCCAAAATCAAAAACACAACACCAAACATAAATCATGACCTTAAAACAAGAGAAAAGATGGGAGTAAAACACAAGGGCTTTGCTGCTATTACTGGGATTCAAGGAAAACCTCACGCAACAAATGTCTTACAAATCTTCTAAAACCAAGATTCAATTATGCACCAATGTACCTACAAAAATACAGAATTATCAACTACAGGCCTTAATTGAAATTCAACATCTAAAACTGAAGACATACTGGTTTCTTGGAAGTGTGATGAGCAGGGCTCTCCACTGCCCATGGATTGTTTGCAGCTGATCTTAAACCGGCTGGTATCTTCTGGCGGACCAGTGTCGTGGCAGCAGTACCTTCATCCAGCCAACCACTCCCAACTGATCTGCCTGATAGTCAACACCCACAAAAGGACACACACACTCACAGAAAAAGCACAGCTTCAGACTAAAGCAGGAGGAAAAATCATTAATACAGAACACAGAAAATACAAGCCTATAACCCTAGGTCATAACAATGCAACATATACATTAATGCAGCTGTAATATTAAAGAGGACATAATCTGCATTTTGGGTTTTCCATTACTTTTACAGTGTTGCATATACTCTATTTTTGTGCATGCACAACTTCTGCTAAATTGAAAAGTCCATGGCAAAAGGAGCTCCTTCCTTCCACAGAAAACACTAGCTATGTTTACATGTGCAAAATTTCTTAATCAGATTAAAAATTTGAGGGATTGGAAATTCCAAAACCGCTGTTTATATAAATCAAATAATATGATCATGACATGCGTATATATGCACCAAGCTTTAATCAGAATAACTGCATTTTGTCATGCGCGGATTTGTCTAATTTTTAAAATACTCACAGAAGAAGAATTTGTAATTCCGCTCGTACTGTAAACAAATGCCGATGTGGCTACAAATTGCACTTTCGCGCTTTTCTGTGTAATTTAAACTCCGCACTCTTAAAGAATGGACCTGCGCCAGGTTCTGAAAGCCTTACTTTTGTTTCTACTGTTCACCGTGATCAAGCTAAGGGCTCAACAATGCATAATGCTCCTGCGTTACAGGAGGAGAGAGCGGGAGAACATGAGCGGTAGATATGCGCAGTCAGGATAATTTTACCCAAACAGGAAGTCGCGATCGGAAAAAGTGTGTACATGGACACGGTTCGGAATAAGGATCGGCATAAACCACCCCTCTCGTTTGGAATATAATTTCTTTCCAAATGAGCCGGATCGGATCAGAATCTTCCAATTGACGTGTATTTACATGAAGGATTTTTATTCCAATCAACCCTTTATTCCGATTATTTGTGTCCATGTAAACATGGCTACTGATCATGAAGTGCCTGGAAAAACACAGTCTTCTGTGAGTTTGTGACATCAACATGTCACACTTTGCATCATGCACACATCATGGCTAGTTTGGCATGACCTTGGACAGAGCTGACCAAACAGAGGTATGACTATAAAAAGGGCAAATAGGTAAGAGGTAATAGATAAGTTTAATAATAACTTATAGTGGAAACTACAAGCTCACGGATGTGGTTTATGGGACACATTTAACACTCTTACACCTGTTAGCAAAGTAAACAATGCTGGTACCATGTTATGAGACTGACTAGTAGCTTACTTGAAAAGCCTTCACGGTGTGCTTTAATCCATAACGTAAGATATAGCCATCTGGAATGATTCGATGCAAATCATCTTTGGCCACTCATCACAGGCTTTATCCAATAGTGCAGACAAACAAACTGGAGGAAGTCAGAGAGGCAATTATAGTAAATTTGGATCCCACTTTTACAGCAGTCATTCATATTCTTATATCGTCGTCACAATAAGAAGATACCCTATTATTTTAAGTATGTGGCATTAAAAAGTAAAGACATTTAAATATTTTGAAAACTTTACCATAAAATACATAAATAGAAAAATCATTAAAAAAAACAAAAAAATATCACCTTGACCAAGAACCCAACAGGCCCTTTAAGTATACAATTCTGTATCCTCTCTTTTAATAGGACGAACACCAACATTTAATGAGTTTTTCCATGGCTCATTCCCTATCCCCCATCACTGAAATCCATCCAGTAGTTTGTTTTTTTTTTCTCTCTCTCTTTATCCTCCTCATAAACAAATTAACCAACAAATCAGCATAATCTTCTTTGCAGAGTTTGAACCTTAAGGCACTAGACAAAAATGTATTTTTAATAATTGAATGTAAGCTATTAGAGATACAATAACAACAGCAACAACAGTAATTAAAAGAATGATGAGCTCATTTACTGTATATAGTATAAACAAGATCAGACACTAAGTGTATTATAGGTATACAGCAAGTATTGTACAGTTTCCTCGGTCATCTGCAACAACTTTTGGTTTGTTAGTTGGCTACGCTCTAGGGAAGATTTACCAATAACAAACTAAATGGATAACTACATAATAAATAATAGAGTCATATTGATTTGTTTAGATTCTACAAATTGAGTTAACAGTTCTCTCACAGAAGTCTCTATTAGAATGTTAGCTGCAGATAAGATTTATCATCGGTGTCTTTTGATATGTCTCATGCTTTTACTTGAGTGAAATAGTTGAAAGTTTGTAGGAAATGTTTGGCCTCACAGATAAATTGACAGAATATTGATAATTTAAAAGTAATCTCAGTTTAAGCATCACATTACATATACATTACATATAATATTCAATATCATTTACGGACTAGCATTGATGCGCAAACATATAAACATAATTGCACTGGCCTTAAACAGTTCAAAAATATTGTAAGTGTCAAAAATCTGTCCGATTTATATTGGGATGAGGAGATACTGTATTTACTCCCTGTATTCCGTCGACTCTTTTTTTTATGGTGTTATGCTTCCCTCTAGTGAGCATAGATAAGTAATGCAGCCATCATCAATGAAGTTGTGCTGGTGACTCTGACTTGTTTCACACTGACAGAGACAGAGACAGCTTACAGCTGACCATTATACCATATGCAAATACAATGCAGCAGTAGTTACTAGAGTCGTCGGCGACATATAAATGTATGCGCATTTCATCTTACCGTAACTCCTCGACCGTTTGTTCTGTCGAAGAAATTAACTCGGAGCTTTGCGCTACTATATGAATCATTACGGTAGCGGTACGATCAGGAACTTTGAGCTTTACGTTTTTTACGTTTTTTTTTAGCTTTTGAGATTTACGTCTACTGGCTGTTTCACGGCATCGCAGGTCGGATTCAAATAACCGTACGTCCTAGGCCACTGGTGCTATCGAAATTGAATCCTCCAAAGGTTCCTGAGAGAAGAGAACGACAGCGGTCCGTCCATATATGGGGCATTACCGTAGGTTTAGTGTCAATGGCCGCATAGGAAGATTGGAGGAATTAGAGTTCGGGGAGAAAACAGCGATCAGAGAAATCAAAAGTACAATGTAGGACGAAAAAACAATTCTTTCAAAGGTTTATTGTATTTAAAATCTACTTTTGTTTGGTAGGTCATACAGAGTTAGAAAGCACTCGATAGGCGCATCACGGTGACAAATAGCTACATAGTTCATAAAAAAAACTTTTGTGCCAGTCAGTAGCAGAGGCCCAAGACATGCCAGCATTTCCACAAAGAGCTTTCTGCACAGCTCCTAGGAGTTCCACTGGACCGCAGTCCAGAGAAGACCCCCTGTCATGACTCCTTCCCACCCTCCCAAGAGCAAGCATGAGGCGGTGCATTCTCTCCAAAAGAAGACCAACTTCGGGGAATACCACAAAAGCCCCAAAACGCCTGGAGAATCTTAAGAAAATAAGGTAAAATAACAAAAAAACAAAACAACAATCAAAAGAAAAATCCCAATGTTCACAAAATTGTTTGGAGATGTGATAAAGTTAAAATTTCAATTTGTTCATGTGCTTCCACTTCATTGAAAACTTGAAAAATCAAATTCTGTTTTTTTGTCTTTAAAATGTTATTTACACAGCAATAAAACACAGTAACGTTTAATAACTGCCAGATATTGAAAATCTAAGTAAGCCTGGAAAGGGGGGCGAAAGCACCCACTCATTGCACTTTTTTGTTGTTTTTTTTTACAATTTTACAGGCAAAATAACAGAAAGTATTAGTTGTGAAGGGTTAAGCCTTCTTTTTTCTATTATCAAGGTAGATATTACATCCTCACTATCACAGAATTTTCTCATAGCTGCAATTACTTCACAATTGGGGATTGAGGTATGGTGGCAGGTGTTATGAAATAATCCATTATAAATGTAGGAGAAAAAAAAAAAAAAAACTAACTTGGAAGAGTTAGGTTGACTCATCCAGGGGGCTCACAAAAGAAGCCAGGCAATCATCTACAGAGCTTCAGGCCTCACTTGTCTCAATTAAAGTCCGTGGTGATGATTCCAAAATAGAAAAACCCTGGGCAAAAATGACATCAGCGGGAATTTGCAAAACACAAACCACTCACATTTGAGGAATAACATCTTGATGACCTCAAAGTTTTTGGGATACTATTCTGCAGACAGATGAGTTAAAAGTATAATTATCTTGTGAGCATTGGTCCAGTTCCATCTGGTGTAAAGCTAGCACAATAGCACAATAAGAACATCATACCAACAATCAAACAGTGGTGGTAGTGTGGCTGATTTGCTGCTTCAGGTCCTGGACAACTTGTCAGAACTGATGGAACCATGAATTCTGCTCTCTACCAGAAAAGCTTAGAGAAGATCCATCGATTTGTGTCAGCAGGAGTATGCAGCAGGAAGTGAAGGCAAACAATGTAGAATGGATGGATCTGATTATTAGCTGAATCCACGTTGAAACTGAGAGAGGTCGTACAAATTTCATGTTTCTCAGATTGATCTACTGTGTATAGATCAAGCTTGGGGATCTAGACATCGCTAACATTCACCTGCTCACTTACTGTTTAGGGGTCATCAAGGAAAGTTATTTCGGATTTTGGAAGTAAACCATCCCACCTACCATCTTAGACCTAAAAGGAATTGAGAAAATGAAAACAACTGAACTGCAAAACTGTTGCAAATTCCAATGTTAACTGTATAAAGTGTGGTAGATTTTTTTAAAGTGCTAATTTCTTAAGAAGACCCCTTCTCATGAAACAAATGTTTTTGTCCTTGTTAGCCTGTCCATGGGGTGTTTTTATGTACTATGACCATGATCAAAATAAGCACGCACTGTGATGGCAGAGGATTTGTGCTTTGGTTCTTCAATCAACCAATAACAGTCTCCAGAAAATACAGCTCTTACAGCCCAGATATTGTGCATATGAAGCCCAAGGAACCTTTCCTAATGACCTATAGGGCTAGGGCTTAATGTTGTTGACACTATACTATATATGTACAACCTTGTACAAGTAGCTCTTCCTTTTTTCTTGAGAAAGTGTGTCTGGTTCTAACGTGTATGGCTAAGTTACTGTGGGTTAAAACGTGCCACTGTGAACGGTATGATAGACTTATTTAGAAGCAACTCAGCTTGTCCTCACTCTTACTGCAGGTGTTGGGCATAGCAGTGAGTGGAGATAGTTGGGGACTAAAATAGCATAATAATAGATCCCTACAACCTAGGTGAGGGAAAGATGTAAAATTATATCCAAGACAATTTAAGGTCACAAAGGGAATGATATCTTTTATTTGTCTGTGGAGATTCTCAGTCATCCAGGTCATGGTATTCTTGGTGTTCAAGTTGAAAGCAGTTGGACTTCTTGTAGTTTGAAGAAGTTTCACCTCTCATCCAAGAGGCTTCTTCAGTTCTAAGTTTCTGGTTGGGGGACCCCAGTATTTAACCTTGGGGAGGATCATTCACACCTAGGGTAGTGGACAAAGGGTACAATGCCCCGCCCCGATCTGTGTGTCACAGATCCACCCACCATCAGTTGGGTTGTCACTCCCCCCTGTCATCATGTGAGTCGCTGGTATCACATAAGCCAAGATGTGAATGATGGCTTTTTTCTGGGGAAATTTTTCAAAACTGCATTGTATGTGTCAGGCAATTGATGTCTAAGGCCTCTTCCTCTGTTAAGATGGATGCATAGATGGCCTCCTTCACTCCTCCCTCAAACCACCTATCCTCCCTGTCCAACACATGCACATTCTCATCCTCAAAGGAGTGTCCCTTCTACTTTAGAAGGGACACTCTTTGGCTCTTTGGTGTTGAGCCATGCATTTGTGGAGAAGTTGTTTTGTCTCCTAGATGTAAAAATTGTTATATCGTTGTATTTCATTATGTGAATAATAAAAGATATCTTTTATTTACTTTGTTGTTGACTTTTCTGTGATTTCTTAGTGAGAACTTGAACATCAGGGACAGAAACCTGAACTGTATTGTGAAGCAAGCTAATAAGGTGAAAGGTGTCTCTCAGAAAGCTCTACATTTTTACTTGAGTTTGTAATGCTTCTTTCAGGATGTAAAGTACTGTGCGATATGAGTAAAACTCCTTTTTTTCCCTGTACAATAAATTTGCTTAATTTAACTTACTTAATAGTCATCATATGATCACAAGTATCTTTAAAGAAATATTATGCTATCTGACCTCTTTAGAAATTAACATCGTGATTTGAATTTATTTTCATTAATATGTCACTTTAATCTCAGAGAATAGCTTTTTTCTCTTTTTTATTTTCATATTATTAGGCCACATACCTCCACCACCGGCTCTGTTTTTTGTTCTACCTATGGTCCTAATATGCCGTGTATAGTAGGTCATGTAAAATAAATATGGAAAATTTAGCTCTATACAAGCTACATCTCAAAATTGATCTCCTTTTTCTGAAGCAGCTGGACTGTATGACTACTTGTATAAATGTAGACATATTCATATATAACACTACAGATCCATCTACATCTTTTAGTATGTCACAGATGGGCTCCTGAAGTTACATGCATAAGACAGGTACCTCAGTTTGTAGCTTAGGAATTTATCACAACTTATAATGCGTCATTCCCAAATCATTCCCAAATAATGTCATCGGTCACCTCTAAACGTAAACCTGAAGTCATGTCAGCTACAAAATTGTGTTATTCCATCTTCTTTGCTTTTAGGAGACAAAAGTGATGTTAGGATGAGAGGGTAGCATGGAGGAGGCTGGAATTCACTACACCTGTATGGGATTCTGATTGATACCCAGAGATCATGATGTGTTAGACATGACAATCACAAATTAGCCTCGCCTTAAAGCATATGCTGATTATCTTCTGTTTTAGTCTAATTTGGAGGTGAATTCACGAAGTGAAAGTCAGGTTCTGTTGAAGAAGAATTGAAATTAGTGAGATCATAAATCATAAAATAAAGTGTTTTTCCATAATCTTACCCTAAAACAGACATCTTTGTGAAGTGAGTGAAGCTGCTCAACATTAAAAAGTATACAGGTTTAAACAATTTTCAATTGGCTTCACTTTCCAGCTCTGTCTATTGTATGTGCTGTTTCTAAATTGTCACTTGCCCCACTGAGGTGCCCTTGAGCAAAGCCATAAACCATCCAACTGCTGTCTAGCACACTAGGCTATGGCTGTACTGGATCATGTTACAGCAGTGTTCCTTCCTTCTGTAATCAGCATTGTGCTGAGAGTCTCTTCTTTTCAATTCAGGAGTATTTTTATCTTGGCATTTGGTGACCTCATCTCTCAGAGGGGAGAGGGAGTGCAGCAGCTGAGTGGGTGGACCTTGAGGTTACAGAGTGATTTTGCAACCTGTTGCGAAGCTCAGATTGCAAATGGACAGATCAACAACTTTGCACTGATGCGATTGTGGGCCTGCAGTCCTCAGTCAAGGGTAGACTCTTTGCAAGAAGTAAACAGTCGTCTGCAATGCTGTCATGGCTGATAGGGCCAGTCACGCTGATCAAGAAAAAGAAAAGGAGACAAGGACAAAGACATGAACACTCCTGGAGATGGACCTTGGAGCAATGTCCCTGCAGGTGACTCCACAGATGTAGAATCTATTGAGGATAACCAGCATCTAACCCAACTGGAGGAAGAATCCAAGTGTCCCTGCTGCTAGTCGGTGGGCATACTGATGCTTCCTTGTGGTCACAAACTCTATTCAACTTGTATCGAATTAAGCCAGAGGGAGCTGGGCAAGGCCGGCTGCATCGTCTGCTACAGATCCTAATTAATGGAGTCTGTCTTTTAGACTCTGCTGGAGGCTTTGTTCCAAGGCCAGCCTTGAGAGAAGAGAAGAGTGTGTGCATGGCAGAAGATGGAGGGGAAGCTGTGGAAGGATATGAGGTGTTAGAGAATGAAGAGCTGTGTATGAAACATGAAGAGCTCTGCATGTTCTGTCTTGAGGAGGGGGAGCCACTGTGCTCGCAGTGTTGGACGGTCGAGCGGGAAGCGCACCAGTGCTGCTCCATACAGGAGGACATCCTTGACTGCAAGGTCAGACATAAGCACCTGGGCTTAAATCCCAATGGGCCGAAGTTTTAGGCTCGGCTACACTCTGTATTACAGGGACAATCCACTGATTAGACACATGAAGTTCAGTTTTGTCATCCTAAAAAGTAATTCCCAGGAACTGTTGAAAGTCTGCAGTGTATCTGGGGGAATTGCATCAAGTCTGAGAGAAAAGTTTGAAAGGCTATCAAGCAAGAGTGGGCAATACCTCTAAATTTGCGTTGATCTGATACCAAGCAATACGGAGCCAGAAAACTATTAAAAGTGGCCATGTGGCATAATTTCTGTAGTGAATATACTGTATTATTTAATTGTCTTTTTTCAGTTATATTTACTTTTAAATTAGCATCTGATGATAGTCAATTACAGTTTAAAAATCTAACATCAAGCAAGATGATCTGTTTTGATCATATAAGTTTTTCAGCTATTCTAGAATACTTGGGTATTCCTTGACAGAGTCATTCTGAAGTGATTCTGCTGGTGACTTCTGTTTCTGTAGGGTGTCTGGATCCTTCTTCCTTCTTCATTGTTGTACCTCCAATTAAGTTTTTTTGTTTGGTTTTTTTGGTTTTTTTGGTTTTTTTCCCGGCTGTGTAAGCAAATTTGTGATGTTTAGTTTTCCTTAACAAAATGCAATTTGTACAATTTTTATTCACAGCTTACAATACAAAATCAGCTCCAAATGACATTCATTCATTCAGCCTATTGGTGGACTCAAGATCAGAATCAGAATCAGAATCAGAATCTTTTTTATTGTTATTGTACAAATGTACAACAACATAATAGCAGCAACCGAGTATGACAAACAACATAAACTAAGAATAAAAAGTACAAGCTACAAAACTTAAATATAGATATAAAGTAAATACAGTCAGTAAAATATGAAAAATACAGTCAGTCTCTGTCAGAATTGCACATTGTGTGTGTGTGTGTGTGTGTGTGTGTGTGTGGAGGGGTGGGGGGGTGGCAATGTCAGTGCCTGCTTGTGTTTAGTGCTGTGATGGCTTGTGGGAAAAGGCTATTTCTGAATCTGTTTGTCCTGGTTTTGATGGACCTGTAGCACCTGCCGGACGGTAACGGGTCAAACAGGTGGTGTGCAGGATGGATGCTGTCTCCTGTGATTCCCTCAGTTCTGGTGAGGCTGCGGGATGAATATAAGTCGTTAAGGGGAGGGGAGGGGGCAGCCGATAATCTTCTGTGCTGTCTTGACCACTCTCTGGAGTCTCTCCCTCTCTGCCATGGTGCAGTGGGAGAACCACACTGTGATGTAGAAGGTCAGGATGCTCTCAATGGTAGAGTGGTAGAAGGTCACCAGCAGCTTCTCACAGACGTTAATTTTCCTGAGCACTCTCAGGAAGTGCAGATCCTGCTGTGCCTTTTGATGACAGCTGAGGTGTTTGCAGACCAGGAAAGATTAGTAGAGATCATGGTGCCCAGGAAGGTGAAGGTGTGGACCTTCTCCACGCAGTCACCATGTATGAAGAGGGGGGGTAGATCTGCCTTATGTTTCCTGAAGTCCAGGATGATTTCTTTGGTCTTTGTCAGGGACAGGTTGTTGGTGTGGTTGAGCACCACTCAGAGAGTTTCAGGACCTCATGACTGTAGGCAGACTCACTCCCTCGTGTGATCAGTCCCACCACTGTTGTGTCGTCTGCAAACTTAATGATGGTGTTGCTGGAGTGAGCGGGTGTGCAGTCAGTGGTGTAGAGAGTGTAGAGCAGCGGGCTCAGCACACAACCTTGTGGGGAGCCCGTGCTCAGTGTCCGGGTGGAGGAGAGGTGAGGGCCGAGTTTGACTGTCTGGGGTCAGTTCGTGAGGAAGTCCTCAATCCAGGCGCAGGTATGTGGGGGGAGTTCCAGGTCAGACAGTTTGCTGACCAGGATGTCAGGGATAATAGTATTAAATGCTGAGCTATAGTCAACGAAGAGCATCCTGACATAGCTTTCCTGGTGTTCCAGGTGGCTCAGTGCGGTGTGAAGGTTGATGGCTATTGCGTCCTCAGTCAATCTGTTTGCTCTGTAAGCGAACTGGTGAGGGTCAAAGGAGGGAGGTAGGTAAGTTTTGATATGGTTCAGGACCAGCCGTTCCAGGCACTTGGTGATGGGTGTGAGTGCAACTGGGCGGTAGTCTTTGTGGCTAATGGTGGCTAATTTTTTTGGTTCCCAGCTGATGGTGGCAGACTTCAGGCAAGATGGGATGGTGGACTGTGACAGGGATAGTTTGAAAGATCGAAACAAAGGTCGAAGATGTTTGAGGGGCAGGAGTGAAAGTAATTAAACGGACACCAGCTGCACCAGAGTGCAGTTTATCATACTGGAAAATCCACTAAGTTACCCTATAGGACACTTCACAATATTTTGTCCACTGAAAGGATATCCAAGAGAGCAATTTTACTGCATTTTTTTGCACACTCCATAATCATTCTACTCTTTGATGAAATGCAAATAAAACTTAGAAACTGATGCTTTTTAATGTATCATTCCCATGCCTTCATTCTTTTTTCTGTATCAAACTAACAGGGAATCCATAGTACGGATATTTGTGATCAATCCTCCCACCCAATAAACAGTTAGGCTGAATCATTATGTGTACCTACTGGTCTTCTGAACTGAGACCACACAGACCTCAGCACATGAAGTCTGAGTGTGTGTATGAATTGCTAAAACTCAGGCTTTAATTACCCGTATAGCCTGTACTTTTACATCTTTCTGTATCAAGATGTGACCTACATAATATTTGTAGTTATTGCTTTGCACATTCGTAATATACTATATTTGAGTTTATTCAACAATAAAGTTGGAACATAACATAATATTGCATTTACTTGTGGGCAATTTTGTTGTTGAAGCTTGTACCACAAGTGGATTGTCAGGAAGTCTGTATAAAGTCTCTTGAAGGCGTCTTTAGGACTGGATGAAATGTGGTTTTGAACATAACTTAAAGTCTTATTGATATCATGGAAGATGCTCTCAAGTTGGTATGTGTAAACTTGAACATTTTTGGACCTTAACCTGGTAAAAAGTCAGGATATCTCAGCTTGTGTTGCTTTAAATTTTAACCATTCTCCTTTACAAGTCCCCCAACTTTATACAGAATCGGCAATGATGGTGTTTTTACACCTGGTGGGAGCTTTTCCTCCCAAAAGATTATATAGTTTGGTCGTACGTGAATGCAGCAAACGCAGACCAAGAAAATGTGCCCTGAGCTCGTTTCTAATTGAACCCAGATGCTTCACAAAGCTCATCGCTGTTTTTTGCACATAAGGTAGTTTACAGTGAGATTGTCAGGGCTTTAACGGCTTTCTGCTGCTGAGTACAAGGTTAATAAGAGCAAAGTCTACTGGATAAACCAGAGTGCCAAAAAAGAGACTTGAAAGAGGTTGTAAGCCGAGAGGGATCAGAGTGCAGGATAAGAGATTTCTTAACTTGTGTGTACTTTGTACTAAAAATATTGATTACAGCGTTAAAAAGAGGGAGTTGTAAATAACACTGATATATCACTCTAGCACCTTTATCCTCAAGCTGTTGTGTGTAGTTTACATTTACCTTTTTCATGATTATTCATATATATACATGTTACATACATACATACATACATACATGTCATACATGTTAGTACTCCTTCCCTGAGTTTAGTGATCTGATAAAATTTCCAAACTGAACTTCTCCTGAGCTCTCCTGCATACAGAGTGCATCTGGAGGGCAGGACTGCTCACATATAGCATGCTTCTAATAACACTCCCACTGCTGCACATATGATTAAATTCAGACCACAACACCATTTGTCAGTAAATCTGGTTTCTTTCATTTCTGTAGAGAGAGCTACGATCGGCAGTCAGAAGTCTCCAGGAGCAGAGAGTTTAACCTCCAGCAGACAAACTTGCAAGGCTACTGCTGCTCACATCAAGGTACTAGTTCTTTACACCCGGTTTTCAGACATCATGGTGCCCGAAATCTCATTATAAGAAAATTACACCTGCTTGAAGTGTGTACAAATTAGCAAGATTCTAAGTAATAATTTGCTCTACACAGTGCCAGGATCATGTGCTTTGGACAGAAACTGTTGGGAGCAACAGTAAAAATATTTCTCTTGCATTTCAGCAGGTTTTATTTATTATTTTTTGTGCCAGGTCCAAACCCTCCATCAACAGATTGTTATATTCTTTAGGAAGATTCTGTGAAAAATATTCATAGATACCCCAGGGGGTTTAAATCCTTGGTCCAAACAAAATCAGAGATATGTAGAGTCCATTATACAATAACAAAACTTGATGCAACCTTTGGTCTTATCCAAACATTTCTGACATCTTGCAGTTTGGTTGTAATGACCTTAAAATATATATAGTATATCAACAGCTTTGGATTACTGACTCAGAGCTTCCAAGGTGCAATTTGTAAGATATGCCCATAATTTCAGTTTTAAAAAAATAACATTAAAAAAATAATTGTGCTTTTGATGTGCTTTGTATTGAAGAGATAAGTTAGCATGCTAACTGGTCAACCTGGCTCACACTGTCTCGTAATACTACTTTCTATGTAGGATAATGTTTTATAAGGGTTTGTGTGTGTAGGTTTGACTTCAATTATGGTCTGATTGCTCCAAGATGTGTGGTTTAATAATTGTGTTTTATTATTTATTATTTTACATCAAACCTTATCCATCTGCCTCAAGAAACCAGGACAAGTATTATTTCCTTGACAACCAAGATGGGTCAAAGCCTGTCTTTCTTGCCTCCTGTATGGTGCTTGCCAGTGTGTTTAACTGCTTCAGTGCTAACAGGTCCAGCTTCCCTTCTGTCTGCAGTAGAGGAGCTAAAAGCCACTGGCCATAGGTTCCAGGTTCAATTTTGGGAGCAATAGGTTGGGTGATGGCATTTGGAGTGGACACAATTGAAAAAACATTGATCTGCAGGCCTGGTTGTTATCTGTTGGTGAAGGTTTCGTTGTATTGAACTCAACTACAGTGTAAATTAGGCTGTGTCTTCTTTTTCGCTGTGTGTGTTATCATGCATAAGTCATGCCCAAGGGACAATGAGAGAAGAGCAGTGATTCCTCAAGACAGCGAACCCAATATTAGAGCCTATATATAACTTGTGCCTTTCTTATTGAATGATAGGGGAAAACCGGGTACATCTGTTGTTTCAACTTTGAGTTGTACATTGCCATACAAGTGGAGATATTAAGACGGCAATATTAAGATTCTACCACTTCACTTCTCTCCTGTTCCCCTCTTCAATGCCCTCAAAAACATAGTCGTGGTAAGAACCACTGAAACTCGCCTTCTTAGTGCTACTGTATGTTTTTTTTTCGTCAAACTGGCCTCCACTTGTTTCAGAGTCTGTGTCAGAATCAGAATCAGAATCAGAATCAGATTTTATTGCCAGGTATGTGTAAACATACTAGGAATTTGATTCCGGTATTTCTGTCTTGGACACGTGAAGAAAAGAAAAGGAAAATGTATATAAATATATATATACATATATACATTGACATTCAAAAGTGGAATGTTATACAATAGTGCAGTAATGTGCAAGTGTGCAAATGTTCATGAGGTTGACAGTTGGCTTATGGGGAGATCTGGGAGACAGCCTGGGGGAAGAAACTGTTTTTGAATCTGGTGGTTTTGGTGAACAGAGCTCTGTAGCGCCTACCAGAGGGAAGCAGTCTGAATAGTTTGTGTCTGGGTTGTGAGGGATCTGCGGCGATGGTACCTGCCCGGTTCCTGACTCTGGACCTGTAAAGGTCCTGGATGGAGGGCAGGTCGGCCCCAGTGATCTTCTCTGCAGACCTTATAGTCCGTTGCAGTCTGTTCCTGTCCTGTTTGGTGGCCGATCCAAACCAGACAGCGATGGAAGTGCAGAGAACAGACTGGATGATGGCGGTGTAGAATATGACCAGCAACTCCCGAGGCAGGTTGAACTTCTTCAGCTGACGCAAAAAGTACAACCTCTGCTGGGCCTTCTTCCTGACAGAGTCTATGAGGGAGGTCCATTTCAGGTCCCGGGAGATTGTGGTTCCCACGAACTTGAATGAGTCCACACTAGACACTGTTCTGTTGAGGATTGTGATGGGGGGTACGGTGGGCAGGTTCCTCCTGAAATTCACTGTCATCTCCATAGTCTTGAGCAGATTCAGCTCCAGGTGGTTCTGACCACACCAGAAGACCAGTCAGTCCACCTCGTGCCTGTAGGCAGACTCATCGCCGTCCTGGATGAGGCCGATGACAGTTGTGTCATCTGCAAACTTTAAAAGTTTCCCAGATGGGTCATCAGAGGTGCAGTCCTTGGTGGAGAGGGAGAAGAGCAGCGGGAAAAGAACGCACCCCTGGGGGGCGCCAGTGCTGATGGTACGGATGTTGAAGAAAATGCTTCCCAGCCTCACCTGCTGTCTCCTGTCAGTGAGGAAGTTGTAAATCCACTGACAGGTGGAGGCCGGCACGGTGAGCTGGGAGAGTTTATCTTTCAGGATTCCCGGGTTGATGGTGTTGAACGCCGAGCTGAAGTCCACAAACAGGATCCGTGCATATGTCCCAGGGGAGTCGAGGTGTTGGAGGATGAAGTGCAGTCCCATGTTGATTGCATCATCCACCGACCTGTTAGCCCGGTAGACCAACTGCAGGGGGTCCAGCAGGGGTCCTGTGATGTCCTTCAGGTGAATCAGCACCAGTCTCTCGAAGGATTTTATGACTACAGACGTCAGGGCGACGGGCCTGTAGTAGTTCAACCCTGTGATGGTGGGTTTCTTGGGGACCGGGATGATGATGGAGCCATTTGAGGCAGGAGGGAACCTCACACAGCTCCAAGATCTGTTGAAGATCTGCGTGAAGATCAGGGCCAGCTGGTCAGTGCAGGTCCTCAGGCAGGAAAGGGAAACACCGTCAGGTCCTGGAGCCTTCCTGATCTTCTGCCTCTGAAAGAGCCGGCACACATCCTTTTCACAGATCCTCAGTGCAGGCAGGGGGTCTGAGTGGTACAGCACAACCGTTGGGTGGTGTAAATAGGGTGGGTGATGGGTGTGAAAACCGGCAGTAGAAGCTGTTCAGTTCCTCTGCCAGTTCTTTATTCCCTACAGGGTGGGGGGATGGGCTCCTGTAGTTGGTCATGTCCTGCAGGCTTCTCCACACTGAAGCAAGGTCGCTGGGTGAGAATTTGCTCTTCAGCTTCTCAGAGTAGCTCCTCTTAGCTGCTCCGAGTTCCCTCGTCAGTTTGTTAAGGAGTGGTGAAAGTCCGAGTTTTTGGAGTTCAGCAGCAGCAGTTCGTCCATCTTGTTAGCCAAGGAGCGGACATTAGCTAGGTGTATCACCATGAGTGCAGTGCGTAGTCCTAGCTGCCTCAGCTTTACGAGCGCTCCTGCACATTTCCCCCATCGGTGTCTTCGTCTCCTGGCAACTCTGTAAAGAGCTGCTGCGCCTCCGATCAAAATCTCCGAAAAACTTTTGGGACTTTCCAGACTCAGTTTGGTTGCCTTGCCCTGGTACCTGCTCTGGGAATGGACAAATGTACAGAAATATTGGTACTTTATAGCACTAGACAAAAAAAAAAAAAAATATTTAGAAATCCTCTAACATGATGCTTCATAATCTTATTGTCAGAGCCAATCAATACATGCAGCCCAGGTCATCAGGGAGGAGTTTAAGAAGATGCATCAGTACCTCCATGATGAGGAGACCATTCTGATGTCACAGATGAAACAAGAAGAGGAGGTTAAGTGTCAGAAGATGAAATAAAAGATTCAGAGGATCAATAAAGACATACAAGTGCTTGACCCCCAGTATCAGAATGACAGAGGAGGCCCTAGGCATTAATGACCTTGTCTTTCTGAACGTAATTCTTATCCACAAAGACCAGAGTGATTCTACCATGTTCTGTCTGCCTTTATCTTCAATATTTTGCTTCTCAATGTAAAGATTCTTTACACTAATTCCAATCTCATGTAACAGCGTTTTATGTGCTTCTGAATGGTCAAGCCATGCTATTATGTTTTTACATTATCTGTTCCATTTTTATTACAATGTTATCCAAGGAAAAACTTGCCAAAATTCTCACTTATATTCAAAGATGAACTGATAAGAATTTGGTGGTCAGAAGAAGGTTAAAGGTCACTGAAGGCAATTAACAAACTTTGACTCATAATATATAAATAGATAAAATGTAAAAGGTCAACTCTACCATAATTTAGGAACTGAGAGAGAGATTGTAACCATATTTCATACTTGGTACTGAATTTGTGCCACTAATCTTGGACATCCAACTTGAAGCTCTCCTGATTTTACATATTAATCCTCTGTGCTGCTTGTTGAACATGTTCATGAAACATCCATGTGTCAAAAGTTGTAGCTTTCACCCATATATGGAGCACTGCAGTTCACCCCATTCTACTAATTCTGAGCCTCAGGTGAAATTACACGCAGCAAACATCTGTTTAAGTAAAAGCACAATTAGTTAAAAATTAACAAGAAATTAGTGAAAATTTGTGAACACTTTAACATTATCCATCTACACTAAAGGTGTGGCATATCTGCTGTTGAAACAACATGATTGCTTCACAGGTGTGCTTTGCATTGACCACAGATGCGTATTATTTGGTAACAAAACCCCTAATGAATAAGGGAGGGTGACCAGTTGGACCTCCATTACATCGATGTGACTCTTATTTAAATTAGGTTGTGTGGAAATCTGATAGTTTGACTTGATGGTAGTGCCAAAGTTGTATATGTCAGAATGGTCTTCCTCAGAAAATAGTGATAAAGCATTTAGTCTAGACACTTTGTAGAAAGTTTGACTAAATCACAGGAGAAAGCCTTTTATAAATCTTTCTTTCAAAGGTTTACGTGGTACAAGCATGCTCTGTTTCCCTTCCTGTTACCCACAGAACTATAACAAGGCATCTGAAAGATAAGGTCATTCAGATACTGTGTTGTACAAGAATTCATTACATAGTTAAGATTTTCATATAATATATAATTTACACAAATGTGTAGAATGCTGCACAATGGTAATTACAGACATGTTTCATTATATCAGTCGGTGGCTTTAACTTCTAAGAATAACTATTCTATACTAAAAACACTGAATTTCAAAAAAATATGAATGTATGAATATATAGATGCAATGTACTGTATATATAATACTAAAATTCTCAGAATTTGAATTTGAATCTTTCTAAATCTGTAATTGTTTAATAAACAAGGTCAAACCGGGAATTCAAAACTAGGCAAAGGTACAGACAAGGATTAGGCAAACTCAGTAATCGGAACACGGAATAATGATGGAACACAAGGAGACTCACATGGAATACACGCTGGACTGCTCACTAAGAAGACAAGACAATCTGGCACAGGAGGAAGGGAACACAGGGTTTAAATACACGAGGGAGAGGTATACAATTGGACAGGTGAGACACATTAGGGAGGAGAGGCAATCACACACCCCTGAGGGACAAGGCTAGACAGGAAGTGGAGAATAGACACATAGGGATTTCAAAACAAGAGGGGAAATACAAACTGACCCTAACAGACAGACACTTGACACTAGCGGACCCTGACAAATGTACTAACAGTAAGTAAATAAATTAGCTTCCCCATACACTGCAAAACCATTAGTCAAACCTGCAAGTGTTGTACATAATGCAGGCAAAGAAGACCCAGGGCTACTCATCTTGTGGTGGGTCATCTCCAGTAGCTGTTGTTTCAGGGCTCAGAACAGAGTACATGAGCCAGTAGGAGAATTCCGAGCCCTGCTTTATGTGGCCAAGCACCAGAGCTGCGTTCAGCACAAAGCCTGGGATAAGATGCTGAGGATCAACCAGTACTGTAAGCGAAAGCTTTACTCTGTGCCTTTGCAGCTTGTTTAAGAAGTAAGTTTCTGTGCATTAAGTTTAATTTAATTTATTATTAAGTTCATTACTGTTCACAGAGTTTAACATGTATTCAAAAAATACATGTACCAACGAAAACATTAATATATGTTTGTTTTTTGTTTTTTTACTGTCAAAGATCTGCCACAGATGGACTATATCAGCCTTCTTAAAGTTTGGCAGCCAATCAGACGACAAGAGATCATCTGCAACCATGGCACTGATATATTGAATTTAAATCAAAATGATAATAGCTGAGGAACAGGTTTTATTGGTAATCTATCAACCAGCTGGCCAGTTAGTTATGATGGCCTCACAAAAACATTTACTTAACACAATAAACACAAGCTCAGTGTGCCAGTCTTTAATTGGCAAGTGATAGAATGAGGGCAGTTTATCTGTATTCCAGACTGGCCAGGTAATGCGAGAAGGTTTTCTGTGAAACCTGGGCTATATTCCAAACGGCCTACCACTAAACAACTATGGAAGAGGATTAGGGGAAGGCATGAGAAAAAAAAATTATGAGGAAAAAAGTCAAAATATCAAGATAAAAAGTTAATTGTAGAAAATTATGTTGAAATACAATTCAATCAGATGCTAAGGCCGCCTGAGCTCCACACCTTCAGGAAACTTGATCAATTGTTGTATTGTGTCTTGTGAAACTACATATCACCTCGGAATTCAATGCAGGTGTAACCATCCATACCCTAGTAATTGTCCATTAGCCTATTCTATTCACTCTATTTGACTGTTATCACACCAGTTTATGCAGCTGTTATTCTGAACAGATCCTGTTTCCATCACAATCTCTTCAAAGTTCTAACACTGATAATTACACTGTGCTTTTGTGCTAAAAGTGAGAGAATTTCTTTATTACTAAAGCTGATTCTAAAGTACATTAGAATTAGAAGTATTTTGTAGATGCGCTTTTTCCAGTCTTAAAAGGTTGACTTTTAATTCTCAACATTTTGACTTTTTTCTAGACATTTTAACTTTTTTTCACAAAGTGCATAATGAAAAAAATCCTCACATAGTTTTTTTTTCTCATGCCTGGCCCCAATGCTCTTTAGAGTCTTCTAGACCAACACATCATGCAGTACTATTTTTCATAGAAGTGTGGGGTGAACGGGTTTGAAGCTTTGAAAAGTGAAAGGCGTACTGAATGACAGTATACCTCATGCCTCATGTGTGGACTCCCTTTTAAGCTGTAAAATGCTAGAAATGTGGATTTTTCATGATTTTCACAAATATCAATGTTTACTGGAAAGATGGATTAACATTTACCTGATGATTTTGCCGCTTCACTACAAATATTACACAAGTTGGAGCTTGTAAGCAAGTCATTTCCTGCTTTGGCAACCTTTTTATAAAACTTACTGAGTGGTGGTATTTTAATTGCATTGGTTGCATTGGCATTGCAATGCTTTGTTATATTACAAATATTTCCTCTTTGGTAGTAGCTGCATAATGTCAGTAAAATCCATCAGATCTGGGATGACAGCATCACCAGTTAAGTAAATGAAATACCTTTGTGGGCCCATGTTTGCATAGCGCAAATGCTACATCATCAAATCAGCACATAATGCCACTACTCGTAGTAGTAGTATAGACTAGTTCATATATCAATCTTGGTGTTGCATGGCCATAATTCAGTGCATTTTGTGTTCTTGAATTCCTCCTCCATATGCAACCACTGTTACTGTAGATTTGAGCAGGTGGACTAAGCATTACAGCTAATTATGGTTTTGTGCAACACAGGCTCATCATGTCATATCATGTAGAATTGTGTCCTTTGACACCTGCTGGACACACCAAAGTAGTCAGAGTACAGTCACCAATCATGTGACTGACAGAGAAAGCTACTGCTGAGAGTTGACCCACATTGACACTGGGAAATAGGACAGTGGCTATCCTTAAACAGTGAGGCATTGTTATCTTGCAAAAAGGCGTGCAACACACCACCAGAAAAAACAATGTGCCACTGCTCAATGTAGCCCTTCAGCCCCTCTACCAGCCAATTTTCACTGCCAGCTTGTCAGATGTCAATGCTTTGCCATGGCCCATCGCATCTCATCCAGATGCACAAGGTAACCTTTCGCAACATACAAGACTGTCACCAAGAGCATCATAGTTTGAAAACTGTGTGAAACCGAACCAGTCTATTTAGAGTAACCACCCAGCTGTCAGACTTTGTCCATGTCCCACGCGTACTTAAGATTAATCTACCTTGTGAACACCATTAGAATTAACCCAAACCCATTTTTCCTGTGTAGATAGAGTTACAATGCTGCCTCTAGTCTCCAAGTTCAGTCAGTTTCAACTTTTAACTTATTATTTCATGACTGGCCTCGCAACTGTGCTGCACACCTCATGTCACACTGAATACTAGTCATAAAGCTTCATCGTCTGTCCAGTACCTGAATTGGATTGCCCTCTGGATCAAGAATATAAATTGTAGGCTGTGTCAGTTAACAAAGTCAGAGCAAATAATTGTTTTGGAGCATTAACACCATGGGCGTCAAACCATTGTACATGGGAGGAAAAAGTCTCCCACAATTTTTAAGACCAATAATATTGGACCTACCCACTTTTTCTGTCTCTAATACAGCTCTTCTGTCTGTTCACTCAGTGGAACTTTTAGAGCACTGTCAAATCCATTCAACCTGAGGGATGTCCTGATGAATTAAATTCCACACCGTGTTTTAATTACTCCTGTCTTCCACACCATG
>KV751388.1:516618-552550 GCA_001698575.1 Mola mola | reverse complement strand
AACATTTCCTGTTTTATTGTGAAGGTTAGCTTTCCTCTAGTGTCTTGTCTTGTTTACATTTCCTCCCTGTGCGGTTTTCACTCTTTTCTGATTACTGTTATCAATGTATTGTCTTGTTATGAGCCCAACCCTAATGTGTTTCACCTGTGTCATATCATCTCCACCTCCTGGTGTATTGAAGTCTGTGTGCTCTCTTTTGTTTTTTCCCAGACCGCTGTGTTCCATAGTCATGCCAGCATCTCTGGTGTTTAGCCTATTTGGGCTATTTGCCCATTATGCATTCCATTAAATTAATGTCTTGTTATTTCCTTGATGTGTTCTGATGGCATTTTCATATCATACAAGTGCAACAACTATAAGGCTTTTGTAATTCCATAGAATAGGCCATTATAATACAAAAAAAAAAAAAAGAAAAGAAAGAAATGGCTTTGCTTGGAAAGCAATTTAGACAGGAGAGGGCAACCCTCAAAGAGGAACATCATACACTGCTCTGGTATCTTCTATGAATGATAACCCTAACATAACTGCTGAGCAGCTGAGTCGCTCAATGAGTTACCATGGCACCAGTAATAAGTGAAGCAAGTTTGTAACACCAAAAACCCTGAATTAAACTGACTAATCAGAAATCACTATTCACTGTTAGTTCACCTATATGAATAAGTTAAAATGCACATTGGAAATATGCTTTGTGCCACTAAATTTTAAACAGAGAAAAACTCAACTGTCACCTGAAGGAAATAGCAATAAGAATAACATTTCCATTCATTCTAAACATCGTCATGTCAAAATCAGGGAGTGATCAACACACAGCTGCTAGTCAAACTGTGAATGGAACAAAAAATTTAAACACCCCAGCCTAAGGTTTTTAGTCAGTATTTGAGTTGGTATGTTATTCTGAAGTGTTTCTAGTAAAAATCATAACTGCCTTGGCTACAAGTGGACCAGAAATTGTAGCAGCCAGACACTTGTTGACTGTAAAATGCTTGTTTCACAATGACATTTTCAAAGAGATACATTTGCCAAAAGAAGTCAAAGCCAGCAAACAGAAGAGAAATGAGAAAAAGTTTAAAGGAATTTTATCCCTAAATCTAACAAAGTTTTAGAGTGAGCTTTCCCTCCAGTATAATGGAATTAGATGTTGTGAAAAAGTCTGAGGGTAAAAACAGCAATGTGTCTCAAGATATCATGACCTGGGTACTCAGGATAATCAAACTGTGAGTAGTTTATAGGGGGAACTCTTTTCTGGTGGAGTTTTTTTTCTCCTGCAACCCCCCATTTCAAAAAATCTTGGGACAATCTGTAAAATTTAAATAGAGAAAAAGTGTGATGATTTGCAAAATTTTGAAACCCAATATTCAATTGAAAATAGCACAGGGGCGTAACATTTTCTTCCAAACTTCAAATTGGAAGGTTTCCCACTCTTGCTTGATGTTGGATTTCAGCTGCTCAACATTTCAGGGTCTCCTTTGTCATACTTTTTTTTGTAATTACCATTTCAGTGAAATTTATATACCAACAATATTGTTGTCAGATGATCAAGCTCAAATTATGCTAATTTATGCTGTATAACAATAGAAAAGTAATGAAAACAAGAAAAATAATCATTGAGCTTAAAATCAGAATAAGGGGAAAGAAAAAAACAGTAAACAGCTTAGCAAACAGGCAAGGAACAAATAATTAAAAAAAAAATGATAGCGCCCTGGTCTAGTCGAATCCCAGTTTAATGAAGGAATTATTCTATCAATACACAGAAGGAAGTGTGCACCTATCTGAGCTAACTTCACAGCTTAGTCAAGCAGCACAGCCGTAATAAGCATTAATACATCCACCCTATCTGAACCTTTATTTTATGTGTAGATGATTGGGGTATTTTTTTAGCACAATGATGTACAACCACATTTCTCAAAAGATGGGATACTATGTAAAATGAAAATATTGGAGAAATAATGTGGTGACTTGTCTTTCATGTTTATGTTTATCTTAACTATGAATCATGTATTAAGAATAAACAAAAGTTAAAAATTGGTATTTACTTTTTTACACTAGGATTGGGTAGCAAAAATAATTAAATAAGATGAAGACATTTGAGAAATTGATTACCAAGTATAATCTGGAAATAGTTTCTGGAAATATCTACTACTCAAACATTTGCTTGTCAAACATTTGCTGGCAGGGAAAGGATCACCAAGTCAAGTATGTATCTATAATGCAATGATTTTGGAACACTATATTTAGGTTTCTTATACAATAAAGTCAAAATGAGCATGAGCTTTTATCATAAATTTTATGAATAAATATGTGAAAATATTAAATTCCACCTGAAACTGACGTTGGAAACTATCTAACTGCCATGTGTGGCGTATTTCCTAAGAAGAAGAAATACAGCAAGGGTGTAAACAGACAAATTCTCTGAAAAGAAAACACAACAGCAAAAACAACAACTGCACTCACTGTACAAAATGACAACAAGCGATTTAGTGTGTTCAAATTTGTGCGTGCATGTATATGCCTGTCAAGGAATGTAGTTAAAAGTGGGAGTGGAATGCCACGATGGCACGACACCAACCTCAGCGAGGGCCAGGAATGAACCAAGCTGCCAGAACAACCCGCAGCCCATCCAGAAATGGATGGTCACTAGTCACATCACTGCCCAAGAGAGGACGGCAGCAGAAAGGGCGAGGACCCCGGAGGGCCAGAGGCACCCGCCACCCCGCCCAGCCAGAGGCAAGCCTGCCAAGATTCTGTGTTATAGCGATCCACAAATTAAATAATTCTTATAAGTATTCAGACTAATACAATGATGGGAAAACAAATTATAATGAGGAACAGGAGGAACTGTGGTAAGCTCCCTTTCCACTAATGGTTTGCAGAGCCGGCAAAAGTGACATTGTATGAACTATGTCTGTCTCTTTAACGGGACAGGCCTGAGGCACAGGGGAGATCTAGAACACATCATAGTTGACTCAACTTCAAAATAAAAAAAAAAATATCTTTACATATTACACACTTTCATTATTTTTATGGAAATGATAAATTATTGTGTATAACTTTATTACTGTAAAAGGACTAGACCAAGATGCTATTATTATTATTATTATTTTTTGTTTGTTTGCTTTTTTCTTGTTTGCTCATCTGTTTACTTTTGTTTCTTTTCCTCTATTCTCTTTTTTTTGGCTCTGACCAATGATTATTTTATTTTTTCATTACTATTCTATTGTTATAAAGTATATATTGACATCAATTAAGTTCGATCTGCTGACCAGAATAGTGTTCAAATATAAAATTCAATAAAACATTAACACAAAAAAAGTATGATGAAGGAGACTTGAAGCACTCCACTTTCAAAATAAAAAATACAATTTTTAGATTTCAACATATGATATGTTGTATTTGTTCAATTTTCAATTGAATATGGGATTTCAAAATTTTGCAAATCATCACATTTTGTTTCTATTTACATTTTGTGAAATAGGGGCTGTAGGAAAAAACAAAAAACAAAAACAAAACAGTTCCTCCTTGAAACTGCTCACAAGGCCTGCTGATTATCTTGAGTAACCCTGTCATGATTTTTAAAGAGCGACATAGCTGTTGAGTATTCAAATTGAGCATTTGTGTTAGTTCAGGAGGTCACAGAGGTCAAGCAGTTCACAGATCCGGCTAAATCACCTGATCCAAAAGCTAAGCGCGTGCTGTGTGACTATAAAAAGCCAACATAAATGGAGCCCTGTTAAAACTATAGGCCTGCAAATCCTGTTTGGTCATACAGTGAGTGTGAACATAGTAACATGGTTGCAGCAGCAAAGGAGAGAGAATTGAGGTTGGAAAAGCTGCTGATTGAGTCAATACGTAGGTATGAAAGTAGTCTATACATCTGATAATTAATCACACTGATTATATCACAGTTATTAACTAGTGAAATGGTATTGAACATACATATATGTAATATATGTCCATGTAAGTGCAACCCTGTATACAAAAAACAGACTTGGAAGCAGTTACAATCCAATTATAAAATACAAAAACATTGTTCCAGCTGGTAAGACTTCGACTTAATAGCCTCATGGTGGTGTCTCTTTAATAATATTGACTATATTAAATAACTTATGTATTGTTCAGAGACGGTTTCCGTGTGCAGTAATTTATCTCCAGCATAAGACTGTTTTCTCACACAAACACACAAATGTCCTCTCAACTATCCTGCATAGTTAATCAGTTGGGGGGGCTTATCTGAGCCAGCCACCACCAGATTTCTCGACATTATTCCAAATATTATTTTGAAGTACAGTGGTTTAGTGGTTAGCACTGTCGCCTCACAGCAAGAAGGTCCTGGGTTCGATTCCGGGTCAGGACGTTTCTCTGTGGAGTTTGCATGTTCTCCCTGTGTCTGTGTGGGTTCTCTCCGGCTTCCTCCCACATTTCAAAAACATGCAAAACTGGGGGTAGTTTAATCGGTCACTCTAAATTGCCCATAGGCGTGAATGTGAGTGTGGATGGTTGTTTGTCTCTATATGTCAGCCCTGCGATGAAGTGGCAACTTGTCCAATGTGCAGCCCGCCTTCGCCCTAAGATGCTGAGATAGGCTCCAGCCCCCCCGCGACCCCTAACGGGATAAGCGGTAGAAAATGAATGAATAAATGAAACATAATGCTCACTCTCACAGTGTCAAGATGAAGGCACATTGTCTATTACAACAGTGAGGGACTGAGATGCCTACAGAGGAAACCTAGTCATCCCCCAATCATATTTATTTTACATTCTTGGGTGTAATTTCACGTAGCCTACACTGAAGTATAAATGAAAATTCTCATCTTTTAACAGAGCATGGCTGGGCAGCAGCAGCAACAGCAGGAGGAGGAGGAACATCCATCAACCTCCAGCACAGATGAGCACAGAGAAACAGGAAATGCCAGAAGTCAGTTCTGTAGAATTCATGTAGAGCTCTATTTAATTTCATCCTTCTGTATTCCCAGTTACTGTACCAGTAAAGGAGCTGCACAGACAGTACCTCCTCAAAAAAAATAACAAGGGCCGCCAGATTGCTAAAGCGGATCTGGAAATTGCAATAAGTACAATTTCTATTTGTAGGAAATACAAAAGCAACAGTTAAAGAAGACAAAATGAATACACTTTCTTTATCTGAGTCTGCTTTATTTGAGACATAATTTTCTAATGGCTCTGCAGGCAGTGGTTTTACTAATATACTATGTATCCCCATTACTGTAAAGGAAACTGCCGTTGGCAGAAAAACAAGGCAAAGGAAAGAGTCTGCTTGAATGTGAGTGCATGTCCATGATGAGCGATGTAAGAACAGATAATTTCATGCAGATAAATAATGGAGCGGGACAAAAAACAGCACAGTTCAAATACATTGCCCTCAGGAAACGAAAACATCTAATAAGGGTCTCAGCATCCTCTCCTGATGAATACATAACTCCCTGCGGAGTAATATAGCCTCCTCATCAATGGGATCCTTCACAAAAGGACATGTCATTGTTAACAAAAATAAACCATTGTGTTGTGTCCCTAACAAGTTTTTTTTTTGTTGTTTTTTTTTTAATTCAGACCGGCAGTCCAACTCCACTAAAATTCATGTGGTACGAATTAAACAAATGGCCGCGGAAATCAAGGTGTGTTTTCAGCTCTCTAAGAGTATGGGGACAAAGAAAATCTTCGTTGAAGAAATCCTGATCACGACCAGGTTAAATTCATGGAATAAGTTGCCACAGTAATACAGCTTGAGCTTAAACTTTTTGAAACAGAAAGACAGACCTCCGCTCATTCTGGGTTCAACATAGTCAGAATTTGCTCTCAGCCCACTTTTTGAAACATCCCCCTGTATAACTAAGGAGCACATTTCACCTACAAACAGGATGACCAAAGATCGAAGTTTGAATATTGCTGTAAATTAAGTTTTATTTAATTAAGGTTACAAACATCTTCTATATTCTGAAATGGATAGCAATGTTTATTTTGCTATAGCCAGCTAATGTGTTAGTATCAAACTGTAATAGTTGTAAACCATTACATACCGTAATGATACCACAGCTAATAATTATTTGCTGTAGAATGAACTGTAAACTAATTAGCCCAACCAACAAAGTTGGTGGAGGTTAATTTTTTCCTTGTAGAAGTTTGTATGTTTTTATGTTAGCAACATAACTCAGACATTTGTGAAAAGATTTGGATGCATTTTGGCATCTGGCTTGGGTATGACCCAAATATGAATTAATTAACTTAAGGTTGTGATCTGGAAAGAGATTCTGGATCCCAGTCAATTTTTCAAACTTGTATTTAACTTTAAAGCAAATGGATGGGTTACCAAAAAAAATTGTCTTGTGGGTGACCATTCACTGAATAGGTAGTGTTATGTAAAAATCATCAAATTCTAGAGAGTCTACAGGTGTAGAGGAAACAGTCAGGAGGTATTAATGACTTAAGTTGCAATATTCAATTTGAACTCATTCAATTGAGGAGAACACGCAATACACATGGAACATAAGTTCAAGGTGCACTGCCAGAGCCCTTCTGCCCTTCCCGTCCCCATGCTGTCTAGTTTTAGAAATTTTACCCCCCTCATAGTCTAACTGATAGTTACCTTAATTGAAAAAGATCAATACATGGAATTATGCAAATATATCGAAAACATTGCAAAACATATCAAGTTATAGTTTGTGGTATCTCAGAGTTCCAAACAACAGGGTCTGAGTCTGGGAGTTATCACAATGAGCAGATACCTGGTGCCTGAGTGGACCTTACAAGCTAGATGGCCTTAGTCTGTAGGGAGTCTCATCTGCCTTAGTCTCTTTAACTGTTTGCACATTCAGTGTCCAAGCAATGTCCGACCTTGCATACCATAGTAAGAAAACATCAATAATTCAAGTTGAGCGACATATGAGGGTACCCCATATATTGGATACAATAGCCAATTATGGGATTAACTATTTAAGACTTCTAGAACTTGGAAAATTTTACATTTGTCCTTGGCAGGTAGTGCTTGTTACCATAATATACAATCTGGGTTTTGAAATGGAATGGATTTTTTTTCACAAAAATATACTAATTATGCAATTGAAGGTAAACACAGGTGTGTATATTAAAATTTATTAAGATTCTGTCCTCTTTACCATAACAGAATCTATCCAATAAGCCAACAAGCACAAGAACAGAAAAAAGGACTCTATTTGACCTACATGGAACTAAGCCTTAATTTGTAAAACCTGTGTTTACCCTATTTCTTGCCAAAATGGCTGTTGACAAAATGGTTGTTGCCAAAATAGTTGTAGGAAAGAACATTAGATTAAAAGCAATTATGAAAAGGTGGGTTTTGATCAGTGATTTGTCTGTGAAGGTTCTCAGTCATCCAGGTCATCTTAGTCTTGGAGTGTTTAGTAGAAAGCAACTGGACTTCTTATCTTGTTTGAAGATGTTTCGCCTCTTATCGGAAAGAAGCCTTTCGGAAGAGAGGCGAAATGGCTTCAAACAAGATAAGACAAGATAAAAAGTCCAGTTGCTTCCTACTAAACACTCTAAGACTCGATCAGTGATTGGAATGTGGGCAGGTAAGTACAGTCTCGGATTTGTTTTGTGAAAGAGTCTCAGAGGGAGCAGGTATATAGAAGCACTTTGGACTGTTGCAGAACAGGGGACCAGTGGAGGTCCTGGAGGAGAGTGTGATGTAGTCATCAGAGCAGGAGTGGATGAGAAGGGGAGCAAGAGAGTTTTGAACGTGTTGGAGTTTGTAAAGGACTTTGGATGATGAGCCTTGTAGAATAGAATACAACAGAATTAGCAGAATTTAATAGAATTAAGGCTGCAGCCATCGATTATATTTTTGATCGATTAATCTATCGATCATTTTTTTCTAATCATCTAACGCTTATTTTCTGTTTAGCCAATTACTCCTTTGGTTAATTTAACAGTTGTAACCTAAAATGCACAAAAAGGCCTATTATTAATCTGTAAAAAGTTATTTACACCTTGTAGCATAACATTATTGAAAATCTATGTTGTTTAGTTTTAAACATCTGTAATGGGTCTTCATCGTTACGGCAAAAATAATCATGGTTATTTTGGTCAATATTAGGTTCGCAATTATTTAACACAATTAGTGCCTTTCCAAACAACATTGATTTATTGGTCTTTTTTATACAATCTATCTTCTCAACATCAGATTTTCTTGAACTTGAAATAGGCTAAAATAAAATTGTACAGCACCAACAAAAACAGATGTTTGAAAAAAAGAAAGATTCTGAGGTGCATTGGTGGAGGTGAAAACACACAGTCGTTGGACAGGAGTATAGTCTGGTATGAAGTGTTCGTGATTGTAAAGCCTGTCTTGCAAGCCTTTCGTCCCGGGGCGGTCTGCTTGTGAAGACAGGAAGCCCAAGGCTAACTGAAGAGACCTGCACTGAAGCTAAAGGGAGTAAACTTTGTGATCTGGGGACCACAGGTTTGCTATGTGAAAGTACTTTCATTTACTCTAAATAGTTTAACAAACTCTCTATGTCCGTCATATTGATTCAAGTCGAACTAAATATCCACACAGCCGGGCAGAGTGAGTTTGGGCAAAAATGTGCCACAATGAAAAAAAAGGGTGTGCTGGATTTATCACAGAAGACAAAACAGTAGTGTAGTTGCAAGGCGGAATGCAGCACAATAATCACTTTATCCCTATTATTATTGTAAGTGGTAGAAAATGGATGGATGGATATTCATTGAGGGCTACAATTATAAATTAAATTAAAATTCAGTGTACATGTGCATAAACAAACTGCCTACAACATGCAAATGTGATTAAAAAAAAAAAAAACGCGTTAGCTTTGCCATACCCACCATTCTCAATGTAATATATATACGTATGCTAAGAGCCCTGGGATCTTGTATTTTTATGCATTTATGCATAGGTGTTGTGCTGCTATGGTAGGCAATTTTTGTTTTACAAATGGTGCACAGCACTGTCATATTCGGTCCCCATTTAAAAAAAAAAAAATCTTTTGGATGAAGTATAATTTTTTTTAGACCTGGAAGTGGGATGAACTTACGTTACGCAAATCTACAACTTTACATTATCGATGTAATCAATTACGTTGATGCGTCCTTGTAGCTTTAAGTAGAATGGAATAGAATAGAATGCTGTTGCTATAGTAAGTAATTGTTGCTATAAATCAGAATATTGGCAGAAGGAGTCAAAAATGACTCTGAGATTGTGGATGCATGGAGAAACAGACATGGTGGAGGTGTTGGTGGAAAAGAGAGAAGTTTTGGTTTTAGTGAGGGCTCAAAGCCTGATGACTATAATGTGTCATTTGGCACAGCTGACTCAGAGGAGGTTGGCTTGCTCCATGTACACCTGTAGACAGCGGGGGCACCATCCTTCCTATCGCTGGAATAACCTTCTACCACCTGAGCCAAAGCAGTCATCCAAATTAACTGTCTGTTGGAGAGTTATGACCTGAACCAGGATAGAGCAGTGCCACTAATGTTGAGGAAGGAGTCCAGACAGCAAAGGAGAATGCAGTGGTTGATGGTGTTGGAAGCTGCACTGAGGTTGAGAATGTGTACAATGTGAAGGTGGCCAGTGTTACAAAAGAGGAGGACGTCTTGGTGACTTTGGGGTGATTGCTTCTGTGCTGCACTGTGAGTGGGCACTTACGCAGAAATTTCTGGACTGTTACTATTTTATTCTAACGGCTACATTTTTATAAAATGCAACCATGAAGAACTCAGATGTATATTGTCGCTTGGATTATTTTACCAGTTTTGCATTTTAGATTACTTTTACTTTAGTTTTGATTTGATTTTCTTAGATTTCGATTCCATCAAAAAATGTTTTTAAACTAAAATAATAAAAAAATACAATATATAAATTATTAGTAGTTGTATAGTTTCCATTGACACAGCTGACACAGTCACTTGATCTGTGTCATATGACAATAGAAGCCAATGAGACTTCTGCACAGTTACATACCTCTCTATCAAACTTGAGAATGGGATAAAGGAAACTCAATGGACTATAAAATAAAGCACAAAGATGACAACACATCAAAGTCTCTGCCCGAGCTGTTTTCTGAACAAAGACACAAAGTTGGTCCAGATACTGGTAGCACCACTATTGGTTATTACTGTAAGTGTCGTTTTGGTTCTGGATGCACATTGAAATATTAAATGGACTGTGCTTTTATACTACAGCAAAGCTCACAAAAATCAATGAATCCAGAATGAGAGATACATTAAAAAACCTGAAAAAAAAAATAAAAGGGGAAGACAGTGAGAGCCTGGTCTACTAATGACTTCGTCCACCATTCTGCATGCAGATTGGTAACCCTTAACAAATTCCCATTTCTCTATATCTGATGTAGTCACAAAATAGAACATTTCCATTTCACAGATGAATTAAGGTTTTAATCTGTAATTTATTGATTCCGCTGGACACAGCTTCATGCCCCATTGGTCTAGTTTTGGTTGATTTGCTCCAGATGGTGGGGTCTCAAGCATTTTGTAGGTCACAGCATTGGCGGTAGTCTCGCTGCTGGAAGTCAATGCTGACAGGCTCGGTAAAATAATAGGGTACTTTTGACACAAGTTATAGGAGAAGAGTTAAAAAGTTGTTTGAGGCTAATTACCATAGAGCTTTGCTGAAACATGTAGCACCACAAGTGTTGACCGTTTTTGTGTGGCTGCTCCTGGGGTATTCAAACTTGTATATCTTTACCTGTCCAACCACCTCTGGTCATTTATAAATAGAGGTAAAACTACATTGGATTGAATGGTTCCAATTTTAACTACCTGAGATGAGGTCTTCGCATGACAAGCAAGGACTCAAATCACATTACAGGAGGACCCAGTTGAACTGGATTGAGTCTGTTGGACCAAAGCAGAGAAGCATCTACTACAACATTAGAAGCCTCTTGGATGAGAGGCGAAACGTCTTCAAGGAACTACAAGTAGTCCAGTTGCCTTCAACTTAAACAATGATTAAAATATTTATTAGTTGTAGGTCATCAAGATTCAAAATCTTGTATACTAATTAATTTCCCTACGGGGATTAATAAAGTCATCTCTATCTATTACCACACTTCTACTTCTATTGTGTTTTTTTGCTCTGAACTTCTAGGGGAGGGGAATAGACACTTTTACCCTGCAAATAGACTTCTTTAATCTCCATAGAGCGAAGTTACTAATTCTTGTTGCCCTAGGAACATCTGAGGCACAGGTGAGTCTTTTGGGAGAACGTGAGGGTCTTTTCCAGCTTTGGGTATAACACCATCAGTTTTCTCCATTAGTGTGTTCACAAAATTTCACCTCTTCCAACATGTTCTTGAAATGTAAAAAAAAAATCCTGTAGCAGCAAAAGAAACAACAGGCGTCATGAGCTCCTGTGTTGGTTTAGGTCACTGGCAGAAAGTATGGAAAGAGTATTGACCTGTCTGAGAGGACAGACAGACAGCAAATATCCAGCAGTGAGTTACAAGGCAGACAGGAAATCTGCAGGCTAGATATCTTGTTATTTATTTTGTGTGAATTAAATTTATTTGATTTTATATCTGGTCAAGCTCTCCTTCCAAGGTTATCTTTTTTGCAATGTCATGTGGTGAGATGCCACTGAATGGCAAAAACAAAGCCACGTCACACCTTTGTGGCAGTTATTTTACAACCAATGACACTTTGCTATCTCTTAACTTGCTTTCTTTTTTTCAGCTGGTGAACTAACATGCAACTAAGGCACATGCATGGACATGATTGCCTGTGTGCATAGTTTGGAATTGAACCAGCTATGTTGCAATTATGTACACCCCCGGCAACTTTTAATCATTTGTGTTTTTCTGATTTAAATGGAACACTGACAGATAACACAACAAGAGCTTTGTCTTTCCTAGACCAAGATGAGTCTTCGTTGTCCAAATTGGCACCACTTCAGTATCGTCAATTAACAAGTCTTGTTTGCTTTGATTCCCTGAAGGAACGCAAGCTCAATCCTGTCTACATTTAGGAGATATTTCCAAGACAGGCGGTGATTTATGCCTTCACAACAGTCTCATAGGAAGTCATTAATAAATTTAAATATGCGAGCAATGTTGGACCTTGAAACTTGGCATTGATCATGACATTCAACAGCGCCCTGTTGCAGTTAGCAAATGGACAACATGTCTCTAGATTTTTGTACATAGGGAGTCCATGATACATCTGTGCTACATCCTGTAAGAAACAGTGTGTGTCGTGTTCCAACACAAGTGTGGACAAGTACAAGAATATCACCTGATGGTTAACACATGAGGCTTAATTATTGTTTATGTGGTGCAATGACGATGAACGTTAATGACCATTGTTGTTATCTACATTAATGTATGTTCACCGGCCAGGAAAATTCAAATATATACAGTATATAAATTCAAATATAAATGAACAGTTTAGGATTTGTCAAATGAAAGAGAAAAAGAGAAGATGGAATCCAAAAAAAAGACCTTTTTATCATTTTACAAAGTGACCTACAGGTAGGTAAAATGAGCAGTTTTCCCCTGGTCTGACCAGATGTGATATTATATGGCATCACATTTCTACCACTATGAAATATGAGCGTACAGCAGTGGAATACAAGAACCTAAAAGCTCTTGTTTCCACCTCTAGGCTTTGTGATTTCCCTGTTCTTCCTGCTCTTTAGCCCAACCTGACAGCGTACTTTGAATTATGAAAGGCTAAACATTCGCTGGTTAATCCATCCTGCTGTCCTCCAGTGACTGACTGATTGCCCATTTGTTGGGTGGTGCTTATTAGGGTACATTCCAGGCAGTAGCAGTAGCCATTTCACGTGCTGTTTTTTTTTTGTTTTTTTTCCTGGATATACTGGCCAGTCACTCAACTCATTTGCATTTCAAACAGTAGTAATAGATCAGCAAGGCTACAGGTGCAGTCCTCACCCTATCTTTTCCCAAGCATGAGCTTGAAAAAAAAAACAAAAAACTTTCAGTACTTTATAAATACAGGACATTCACTTTCAATATCGCTGTTTAAAGCTGTTTTGACTTACAATAGCAAGAGTTACAACAATTTCAATTATTTTGATATTGTCCATTTCCTGTTTGCCCTGCTCTTTGTATTTTCAAACCCTCTCTTGCTTCTGCTTTTCTGTGTTGCTCTGTTTGGGCTACAGTTCGGGCATATATCATAAATCAAAGATTTCATGCTCTCCAAATTAATTGAAGGTAATTTTTGAAAAGATTTGATAGTGTTTCCTGATACAATTAGGGGAAATTAAGATGTTGCCAGTTAGATTGGTCTATATTAACTGGTCTTCTCTCTGCATATTGATATGCTAAGATACAGGCATCCAGAGTCTGTGATCACAGCTGCTTCCATCATAGCAATCTGCCATTCAGAACTAACAAAATGTACACTGTTATCATTGACCAATCAGAAGACAGTTTTAAACAAGGTCATGTAAAAAGATTTAATTGTGGATCAGCATCCTGCTTTGATTGACACAGTGTTTAATTATCAAAAAATGCTGTATTGTTGTTTAAGTGACAAAAATATTGTAATGTAGTTCTGAAGCGAAGAACAAAAGCATTATTGTTTTTAGTAATTGTTGTGTCAAACATGTTCTGCTGCTGAAATAATTCAATTCACAATTTGTCTGAGGACAACGTAGGTCCAAAGAGACAGTTGAAAATGGTCACCTGCATGAATTCCAGGTCAAAGTAATGTCCCTCTCATGTCTGGAATCCATTAGAACTGGTCTTGTTGCTGTGAGTGTGTAAATGGTTATCGCTCCCGGTGAGCAGATGGCACCATGCAAGGTAGTCACTGCCATCAGTGCAAGATTGTGTGTGTGAACGGGTTAATGCAAAACCTTTAGTGTAAAAGTGCTGTGAGTGGCATCAATGACTAAAAAAGCGCTATATAAATACAGGACATTCACCATTTTACATACACAAACAAGCTCCAGTGCCACTTAAACTAGTAAATGTGTAGTTCACTTCAGTCACAAATATGAAAAAAGTGTCATGGGCCCATCTTCAAATACAACACACCAAGTGAGGTGATATGTTTTAATCATTAAGAGAGTTCCCTCACTAATATGGCCAAACTCTTTTACTCAAGCTGGTTCCTCTTTTAGCAGGCTGTTGTACTGGCAGTAATTCAGAGTCTGTCTGTCTAGTTAAAATGACCTCTGCTAATCCCTGGTCTGAGGGGAGGAGCAGGATAAAAACAAGAATTTGACCCTGATCAATGCCCTCTTTACCAACCTAATGCTGACTATTTAATTGTGTTGGTCTTGTGCTGTTATGTGCCTCATGAGCATTTTTGAAAAATGAAATAAAATAATTGATGTTAAGTATTAAAAGGGAAAAAAAACTTTTACTAAATAGCATGTCCATAGTCTTAAATAGGAAACATTTTTGTCAAAGTTTGATAAAATAAATTTCATTTATTTAATGGCAGCTCCATACAAAGGTATCACAAGCCAGTATTAACCAGAGCAAAATGATTCATGACAAGAGTATTGATGAACTCTGACATTACCTTTTTCTTGTTTATGTATGGTAAGAATACACAGGAGTCATTAGTGACAAGGGTTGTTTCCAAAGCCATTTTTGATAAAGCTAGCAAAAGAACTTAAAAAAAGGCAAGGAAATTCACATATTTAGCCTAGCATGTTAAATAAGTATACTTGAAAATATGGTTGATTATGAATTACCAATCTGAGGTGCTTTGTCTACATATTTTACCTTTCAACATGCACCTGCAACAATAATGCAGTTTCTACTTAATAACATAAATTGATGTACAGTACAAATTCAGTTATGCAACAATCACAGAACAAAACCACATTCACAATTATCCAGTTTGTGGTTGTAATCATCCCGAAATGGACCCTGGTTCAGCATCCGTCCCCCAATCATGAAAGGGACGATATGAAAGATGCTGTGTTCCCTGTCAAATAATGATGCTGTGTATTGTACCAGCCTATATCATCTGTTTCTAATGTTCTATTGTCAGTATTTGATGTGCTGAGAATGAGACTCAAAAATCTACAAAGTTACACATTATACGTTTAATTGTGCATTCCTGATTTTGTAACTTAGTGACCTGGTGCTTCTCATCCCAGACTGTCAAATACTGGCTCTTTGTACTGCACCATTGGCATGTTAAAATCAAAATGGTAAGTAACTTACTTTCAGTAACTGATAGCTAGTGTCTACCATTGCTGTTTAATGGTAGTCATTACAGTTTGAAATACAGTAGATGGCTTCATTCACTTCTCTCTCAAATCATCCATCTTCTCTTTCAAGAATGGGAAAATTAGTACTCTCAAATGACCCCTTCATCTCTATCAGATAATACTGTAACTAAATTTATAGAATTGAATCCATTAGCTCCGATCCAGTGCCTTGTCCTACTGGAGTAGAGGACCTTTGGTTATGACCAGTCCTCCCCAGATTTACCACTTTGTTGACAGAGTCTCAGACTTATTACGAAAAACCTTAGACTCCATTGTTTCTCTAAAAAAGAAGAGTTAAGCATTGTAATTTAACACCATGGTACAATCTTCAAACTGAAACAAGCAACCCACAGGCTAAAGAGGAAATGGCGCTCCACCAAATTAAATGAGTCACGATTACTGTGGCAGGATAGCCTTAAAACATACAGGAAGGCCCTTTGCATGGCTAAAGCCCACAGGCTGGCACAGAGCCAGAGCTCTGTTGAGTCACAACTCCCCATAAACCTAACTAGTGATGACTTTATTAACTTTTTTAATACAAAAATTTTACTTATTAGAGAGAAAATTCAGAAACACTATCCTCAACTGGCACAGACCTCTCTCTGAACAAAGAGATTTTGGAGTCAGCTACAACATCAGATAGTTATCTTAACAGTTTCACACCAATTAAACTTGAGCAACTAAACTCAACAATTATTTCTTCTAGACCAGCTACATGACCCTATTCCTATTAAACTACTTAAAAACAGAGCACCCCTAATTAGCACTTTCCTCTTAGACATGATTAATTCATCCCTGATCACAGGTTACTTACCACAGTCCTTCAAAGTAGTTGTAATCAAGACTCTTCTTAAAAAGCCAACACTTGATCCTGAGGTTCTGGCAAACTACAGAACAATATATCTAACCTTCCCTTTATGTCTAAAATTCTAGAGAAAGTGGTAGAAAATCACTTGATGTGATTTTCTACAGACTAATAACTTATTTGAAGTTTTCCAGTCAGGTTTTCGAAAGCATCATAGCACATAGAGAGAAAATTCAGAAACACTATCCTCAACTGGCACAGACCTCTCTCTGAACAAAGAGATTTTGGAGTCAGCTACAACATCAGATAGTTATCTTAACAGTTTCACACCAATTAAACTTGAGCAACTAAACTCAACAATTATTTCTTCTAGACCAGCTACATGACCCTATTCCTATTAAACTACTTAAAAACAGAGCACCCCTAATTAGCACTTTCCTCTTAGACATGATTAATTCATCCCTGATCACAGGTTACTTACCACAGTCCTTCAAAGTAGTTGTAATCAAGACTCTTCTTAAAAAGCCAACACTTGATCCTGAGGTTCTGGCAAACTACAGAACAATATATCTAACCTTCCCTTTATGTCTAAAATTCTAGAGAAAGTGGTAGAAAATCACTTGATGTGATTTTCTACAGACTAATAACTTATTTGAAGTTTTCCAGTCAGGTTTTCGAAAGCATCATAGCACAGAGTCTGGACTAATCAAAGTTACAAACGACCTTTTAATTGCATCAGATGAGGGGCTTTTAGCTGTACTTGTTTTGTTGGATCAGTCTGTTAGATTAGACAACTTAATTTGGATTAAGGGAGCGGCATTAAATTGGTTTAAGTCTTACTTATCTGACAGAACTCAGTTTGTACATGTTAACAATGACTCTTCTATGTACACCAAAGTTAGCTATGGAGTTCCACAAGGATCAGTATCTGCTATGCAGATGAAACCGAGCTATATTTATCCTTCAAACCTAACGAAACGGACTAGATACATTTCAAGCCTGTCTTAAGATGTGGATGACCTGCAATTTTTTGCTGCTCATTTCAGATAAAACCAAAATTATTGTCCTCGGTCCTACACACTTTAGAAATAAATTATTGAATGACATAGTAACTCTGGACGATATCTCCTTAACTCCTTTAATGTAAGAAATCTGGGATTTGTATTTGAACAGCATCTGTCCTTTGACTCCCACATAAAACAAATCTCTAGATCTGCCTTTTTCATTTGCATAACATTGCAAAAATCAGATACTTTCTGTCTCAAAGGCTGTCTCAGGCTGTACAATCAAGTCACTAAAGACCCTCCAGCTGATCCAAAATACTGCTGCTTGTGTATTCACTGCAACATGAAAAAGAGATCATATCTCTACTGTTCCAGCTTCTCTGCATTGGCTTCCAGTGAAATCCAGAATAGATTTAAAGTTATCCTCCTAACGTACAAAGTTTTAAATGGTCAGGCACCTTTGTATCTTAAAGAACTTATAGTCCCTCTCATTCAATTAGAATGCTATGCTCCCAAAATGCAGGCTTACTGGTAGTTCCTAGGATATCTAAAAGTAATTTGGGAGGCAGAGCCTTCAGCTACCAGGCACCTATTCTCTGGAACCACCTCCAAGTTAAACTCTGTTGGGGCAGACTCTCTGTATTTAAGAGTAAGCTTAAATCCTTCCTTTTTGATAAAGTTTATAGTTAGGGCTGGCACAGGCTGGCCCATAGTTATGCTGCTATAGGTTTAGACTGCTTGGTGATTTCCCATGATACACTGAGCCCTTATATTTCTCTATCTCGCTTTTCCCATACTACTTCTACTCTCTACTCTCTCATGTCCCAGTATTTGTGTTACTAACTTCACCCTGGGGAGTTTCTCCCCGGAGTCACTCTGCTTTATTGTCTCTCAGCTACCTGGTGACGTGGGCGTAACTGTTCTGGTAGCGACCTTCTCTCTGGGATCATGATCAACTTCACCTATCCTACCCAGCAAAAGTCAGAGTGGCCTGGAATCCTGACCTGGATCACTGTCTGTTTCCTGGACTCTGCTTTTTAATAACATGCTTCTGGACTCACTTCTCATATTTTCATATCCATAGATTGTAATGCCTGTCATATTGTTGCGCTCTATACTTGTGACATCTATTGCACGTCTACCCGTCCCAGGGAGAGGGATCCCTCCTGTGTGCTACTCCCTTAGGTTTTTTCTTTTTCCCTGTCTAGGGTTTTTGGAGTTTTTCTTCATCCGGCTCGAAAGTCTAAGGGTGTTATTATGTACAGATTGTAAAGCCCTCAGAGGCAAATTGTTATTTGTGATTTTGGGCTATATAATATAAACTGACTGATTGATTGATTGATCTTTAAGTGCAGGTAGAGCTGAATCTTGTCCTGGTGAGCTGGCTCCCCTGTGTCCTGCCATGCACTTGTTTAGTGCTTGTTTAGTCTCCCCTATGTATGGATCTGTTTCCTCCTCACTGCATTGGACAGCATACACCTTATTGTTCAGCTTCTTATTGGGCGTTTTGTCCTTGGGATGATATTTTTCTCTAAGAGTCTGAAGTGCACAGGGATGTTGCATTTGGAGAAAATGCTTCTAATTTTGAACTCTCCAGCGACATATGTGTTGTGTGTTGTTCCATCTGTTTCTTCTGTTAGAGGAAACAGGTAGTCTCAGATTTAAAGTGCTTTCTTAATACTTATGTGCCCCATTTTCTTTCTCCTCCAACTTGGAAGGAACCTTCCCAGCCCAGTGGTGTTCTGATAACCCCAAGCTTCAAATCAAATCAAATCAAATCAAATTTTATTTGTACAGCCCAAAATCACAATTTACATATTATCTCATTGGGCTTTGACAAACTTTACAGATGTGACACCCTCTGCCCTTAGAACATCGAACCAGGTGAGGAAGAAAACTATACAGGGAAAATAAGAAATCCCAGGAAGAACCACAGAAGAGACATCCCTCCTCCTAGGACGGACAGACGTGCAAAAGATGTCACTTGTACAGAAAACAACAACATGACAATAACAGTTTACTAAGAAAGTTTGAGTTCATATGACTATATAAATACAGATATAGTATGGGTATAGTGTGTTGTTGGATATAGTATGTCCATGGGCTAGGCTGGGTAATCCAGCCAAGTATCCAAGTCACAGGATCTCCAGTCCTAATTTGAGCAGTAGGCGTCACGCAGGACCACAGCAGCAGCTCCCACCACGGCCTAGAGAGATGGATTGGGATTTGATCCGCCAAACAACTTGTGAAGGTGATCAAAGATGCCTTGTTACCATATTCAAGTGTAAATGCAAATGGATCTTTAATCCACAAACGAAGACAAAACAGCAGCATAGCATCGCTCACTCTCTCCCTGCTTTGTAAAGATGGCAAGAGTCCCAACAACAGCACAACTTCTGAGTTCTGAATTCTGCTCAGTTCTGCCAGCCCTCCTGTCTCCCGGCTCTACACTCCTGTCTGCAATCAGCTCATCACCCGTCCCAGTCTGCTCACCTGCCTCATCAATTCATCAGCCTGCAGTATATCTATCCCGGCTCTTCACCCACTCATCGCCAGATCATTGAATCAACTTCAGTGGTAGGTTACGCTTCAGACCTTGTCTCGAGATCTTTCCTAGTTGGTTGTGTATTAACTGTCATTTCTCTCTCCAGTACTCCTGGACCACTACTCGCCTGCCTGCGTGCCTGCTTGCCAGCTCTCAAACCCATCACCGCCTGCTTCCTCCTGCCAGCTGTCGCCCTTCTCCCTCATGCATCTCAACCCTCCAGTCCTCTGCCTCGGCCTGCTTCATTCCCGTGTAATCCACCTCCATTCCCCCACTTTCCTAGCAATAAAACCTGCTACATCCATACCCATGTTGGTCCGTGTCTGTGTTTGGGTCCACCTCGCTACACACAACAATAACCTGCATCACCATGTAAGAAAGTAACACCCCCCCAAATCTAATAACGGGCAGTCCGCTTTTTGCAGCAATAGCTAAAATTAATAACTTGTGTTGAGCATGGTTGCTCGGAAGGTTCCTATTTTGTATCCCAGACCCTGCAATTAACATGTTGAAGTTTCTTTGAGCAAGACACTGAACCCCAAATTTCACTTGATGCACTATATGAGCAGGTGGCACCCTGCAAAGTAGTTACTGCCACTAGTGTATGAATGGGCTAATGCAAAAACCTGTAGTGTAAAAGCACTTTGAGTGGTCAACAATGACTAGAAAAGCACCATATAAATACACAACATATTTTACCTGACTATGGATGAATATTGTCCCACTCTTTACAGAAGAAGAGTTGGAAATGTTAATTTAGCCCCACGTGAGTGTTTCCTAGCATGAACTCTTTAAGATAATATTGGGGTAGATAATGTTAAATGATTCAGAGAATCTGAATTCTTTATTTTAAATTATTTAACAATTTATTTGATTGGTACAAATATAATATATATAGCTGTCTAATCATAGTGTCTATGGCAGATGCTAATTTGTAACACCTTGAAGTAATTTTATTAAAGAAGAAATTAAGACCATGTGGTACAAAGGCATTAAACAGACAGTCCAATAAAGTATAAAGCAAACATGAGTACAGGTTGTAACTTTACAGTTGCCATTAAAAGTTGATCGGGTGAATCTGCAGCTCTGTATTCTCTTGATAAATTGGCAGAAGAGCAAGTCCATTCCAGTCAACATTTTGAACCCATATTTTGAAAATCAATAAAAATCTCTTAAAGCTGCATCTTTAATGCAAAACAAAACACCCTTACTTTGATGAAACATGTTCACACGTTAAGCCCAGTTGAATAGGCCTGATAGAAAATATATCTGCTCCACTGTTCAGGGTCTTCTTTGTTGTACTTTATGATGTTGTAATAATGTGTCAAACATATTCAATGTGTGACAAGTTGGGACTGTAGCCAAGTCAGTTTAGTACCAGGACTCTTTTATTAGAACCTTGCTATTGCAATATATGCCGAATGTGGTTTGGCATTTTCTTGCTGATATAAGAAAGTCCATCCCTTAAAAATTCATTGTCTATCTGGCAGCATATGTTAATCCACAACCTGTATATATTGTTCAGCGTTAGCTGTGCCTTTTACAAATGTGCAGGTTACCCATGCCATGTGCACAAATGCACCCCCATACCATCATGCACTCTCCTCTTTTGCTTGGAGGACCCGGTGTCTATGATTTCAAATTAAATTTCAGATTTTGAATGATCAGACCACAGGACAGTTTTCCTCTTCACCTCATTCCATCCTAAATGAGGTCAGCTCCAGAGAAGCCTTCTCGGGTCATGTTTCAGAAACTGGTTTATATATGTTTTCCTCATGCTTTTGTGGAAGCAGCTATGAACTGTTTTCACAGAAAATGGTTTTTGCAAGTGTTCTCGAGATCATGGAGTGATGACACTACAAAACAAAACAAAACAACAAAAAAAAGATGTCTGAAATCCCTTTCTTTTAATATCCTTTTAATATCCAATCATGTCAGTAACCTGTTGTTTTCTTTTAACTATTCACAGTTTTCACTTTCTTTTGTTGCCACTATCCCACATGTTTTGAATGTATTGCTGGCATGATATTCAAAATGACCATTTTTTTTTTTTTATCTCCACATTTAATTTCTATTTTCACTTTAAACAACATCCTGACTTTCTCTAAAATGGGGTTGAAGAGACTGAGGGGGGCATTACTTTTTCATATATAGGGCTAGGTTGGTTTAGATAGCTTTTCTCTTTCAATAAATAAGTCTTTAGTTAAAAACTGCATTTTTACTTGGGGTATCTTTGTTTAATATTAAATTTGTTTGATGAAAAGAAACATATCAGTGTGACAAATATAAAAAAAACCCCTGAAGAAATCAAAAAGAAAGCGGGGAGGTAGACCTGTACTTGTATCTTTTGATATTATTACTATTAAGGGCAATATGGCTACAACAAATATACAAAATCTGTGCAACAGAGGCTCTACAGACTCACTGAACACACAGAAAAACAAGGAGTGTTTTTTGTAACACCTTCCTTGTTCCATTGCACTCTCTAAAGAAAATTAAATAAAGAAATTGGGTAGAAATTATACAATATTTCTGTTTCTCAGAAATTCCTTTAATACATTTTACTTTCAGTTGTCTATACATACAGAAACAATAATGCTGTACATTCACATGGTCAACCAACCAGATGTAGTTATTACAGTCATTACATAATGTTATGCCCACTACACAGACTTACTCATTGTAACATATTTACCCAGTCAAGGGTTAAGGTAATGTGGGTGGTAATAGAGTCCAACACACTGTGTCACATTTATTGATCACTCCTCTTCCAAGCCCCGTGAAACACATTTCTCCCATTTCTCTTCCCATACAGTTTTCCTGGTGACCAGACACAAAACACTACCACAACACAATTATTTGTTGCTACAACAAAGAGAACCTACAATAACAATACTAAATATATATTTTATAAAATGTTAATATTTTCTGTTACCTTTTTGGACCCCTTACATCAGCTTCAAGTGGTAGTTTTGAAAATTGGGAGCTGCATGAAATTGTGTAGCAAATATTTACCACTGAATTTTAGTCCATAGGTTGTTTAAACTTCAGAATTACATTAGAGTTCAATATAGGCATCTGCCTGTTCAAGGATAACCTCATCTCACATTGCATAATGTCACTCTGTCAACATATCCTGAATGTGTCGTTGGTTCTTGTGAGGGAAAACCAGCCAGTTGTGGATTTGTGCTTCTCGCTATTAAGGCCATCTTTTAGATCAAGTCATTGCTTCATGTCTTAAATGGATTGTATTTGAATTGAAATATTGGCACACAGTGTGATCATCAATAGCATTCAATGCCATTTTTGTTGGTGATAGTACCTGATAGATCAACAAGCTCCGCCAGTGTCTGTTTTTAGACTGATACAGCCTGTTTACTCAGTGCACATCTGGCTTGGGCATGAACGCTTCTGCTGTGAATCTTTCCAGTTAGCCCATTCACAGAAATGATGGCATACTGAGAAGTTGAAGCATACCTGGAAAGGAAATTTGACAAGCAGTGAAAGGATTTTCATTTTTGATATTATGATTTAAGAACAAATGACAGGCATAATTTATTGATCTTTACAGTGGATGGTGGAAAGACACAAACTGTTGCTTCTGAAACTCCAATGTACATGTAAAATGAATAGGGTACACCAATATTTGAACATGGTAATATTTTTATCGGCAGATATGGTATAGATGTAGGGAAGTCAACCCACATCCAGAGCCACCCACAGTGAATATTACGCACAAAATCATTCATCAACTGAATGTAATATGTAATAAAATATAATATTCACTATTATTGACACACTGAAATTAATACAGTTAGTAAAATGTAACATGCAAGGCACAAAACACCTGCCCATATTGTCACAAATGTCCTTCTTTTCCTCACTCTTTCAACACAACACTAATCACAATGTTTACCAAAACATTAAACAGATTTCTCTTCGCCAAACACAGAAATCTAACATGATGCCACTTCTTTGCTATGTCAAGGCACTGCTTTTCAAAATACCACACCTCTGAACCAATTGAACACAACTATCAGATTTGCAAACGCTTAGGTTCTTAATTGTAAACTCTCCAATCAGATGCAAATGCTATAAAAACGCAACAAGGGAGCTTGCCTGTAAGGTGACAAGGAGGAAGAAGTACAGGTAGATATGGAAGAGTAGGTGGCCAAATAAGAAGAGGATTTTTTTTATGAAAGTAGAGCAACTTTAGTTGACTATGTTGTAAATCATGCATTGACATTGAGAAATGCTTAACAGATTCCAGCCAAACCTGAGTAGATACAATATTGCAATTGTAATCAGAGCATTCAACAAGACAACAGAAAGAAAACCTTTCACAACTGCCTACAGTAAGAGCAGTACAATATGCATTAAATCAATACTTTTTGGTAACCATTCTCTGCATTTCATGTTTGAAACAATGCCTCTGTTGCTGTTCTCTGACATATTACATGTATTTTGATTGGTCTAAATAGGTTTGAGTAGTAATAGAATCAAGGAGGACAGGCCCCAGTATTCTATTAGGTGTGAGAGAGAACTATTGCAAACATGATTTTTAGCAAATAATGCAATTCGCCTCAAAAATATTCAGACACAAATCCTGAATCAAGGTACCATATTCAATATTTTTTTCAGGTGTCTTTATCAACACTGGAATAAATCCTCAAATAGAATCAAATACAAAATCAAGTCCCTTTTCAGAGGACCTCAGAGATATATGCACCATGATTATGTGGAGTTCAGTAATGTCAATCATTTCTGTGCACAGCACAGAGAATCATTACACTAATCTAATTTGTATAAGTATAGTGAGACAATATAGTACTGCACCATACTGCCTTTGTTTCAGAAAGTCTCCCGAATGGATGATGATGCAATCCAGCAATTAATCTTCATAGATGAGGCTGGCTTCAACCTCTTAAAAGGAAGAAGGCGTGCTAAAAACATCATTGGCCACAAAATATGATATTTAGTATATAGCCACTATGTAGAGGAATTTACAGTATGTCAGGGTATGACCATATATGAACTGTAAATTGTACTGAGAAATGTATTCGTATATGCAATTGGGATGGGTATTTTTTTGTAATTTCAATATTATGGTACTGACTTTACCTAATGAAAAAATACTTGAGTATCTGCAAAATATACATATAAAGTTATAAAAAAAACAAGAGCGCAGAAGCAACTGACCACCCAGCCTACTGTTGACTAAACAACCTGCGATATCCTGGTAAAAAGCATCTATGTGGCTGTCAAAGAACATTAAAATATAACACTCACATTTCTTCAAATGAGTCACTTCTCATGCTTTAAGTGCATGTGGTTAAATATCGAACTAGTATTACTATAAGTTTATTGCCAAATACTTTGTTATGGTCAAAATTTCAGTCTTCACTTTTCTTACTCACAGCTCCCTTGGGGAATATAATGCCAGCGAAGTTAAATTGTTATGGCCATAAACAACAATGTGCATATACAGAAAAAGTAAAACGCTACCCAATTTTATCGCTAGTTTTACAATAGTTCTGTGTCGCGCTAACCAACTCAGGTAGTTAACTTAGAGCACAACGATGGCTTCTCCCTGTCGCTCTCCTGCTCTCTTTTGCTCAGTGTGTCACATGTTTAGTTATTCCTCTGCCTCATTTAGTGATAATGCTGTGTTTATTAAGTGTAGTTTATTTGCTGCGTTGGAGGCAAGGCTTAGCGGTTTGGAGGCTATGATCCACACCTTGGAAACCAAACCAGTAGCTTCCTAGCTAACCAGCCCCCTTTAGCCGGTGTAGGTCGACTGAAAGCAGCTCCTCCAGCCCCCGAGCAGCCGGGAAAAAATGGAGGTTTAGGTGACTGTTCGAAGGAAGCATAGCCCTAAGCAGAAGCAAACAGTTCAACACCAATCTGTTCAGATTTCAAACAGATTCTCCCCACTCAGTGACGCACCCACTGAGGAACCAACTCTAGTAATTGGCAGCTCTATATTGCATAACTAAGAATTTTCCCCACCGGCGGCCATAGTCAAAGGTATTCCCAGGGCCAGAGTGGGCAACGTGGAATCAAATTTAAAGCTGCTGGCAAAGGATAAGCGTTAAGTAAGATTATAATACATGTCAGCAGTAATTGAAATTGAGCACTTAAAAGTCTCTGCGCAAAATCTGCTTTTATCAGGTCATTATCTTCTAACATTTGAATTTTTGCTCATTAACTATACACCAAGAGTCACTAGTTATTATAGCAGATGCATATCTGAGGATACTGTTGAAAAATTTAAAGAAATTATTCCCTCTGCAATAAATTCAGTGCCATATCCCAATATAACAGAGGAGTCACATCTTAATCTTAGTCCCTCCCAGCTTGATCACCTTGCTTATTGCACTGCCGGTTCTCTACGTGCTTCACTCGATTCTATTGCCCCAGTTAAAAGAAAACAAAAACACTCAAGACACTAGCTCCACCAGCTTTAATAATGAAATTATACTCATCAGAGAAAATATCCTCAACCTCACAGATCCCAGTTCAACAACAGGAACTATAGAGCCGTTACTAGTCCTGATATGTGTTTGTAAAGCTTCATCCAATTGACCTTCATGAACTAACTACAACATTATCTTCATATACAGTAAATGGTCAACCTGTATACTAGATCCCATAACTACTAGGCTGTTCAAAGACATTTTACCCTTAGCACTCCGTTACTGAATATAATCAATCTATCCCTTGTAACTGGTTATGTGCGCTAGTCTTTCAAAGAAGCTGTAATTAAAGCGCTCCAAAAAAAAAACCTACCCTGGACAATGCCAGAAGTTCTAGCCAACTATAGACTGTTATCCAACCTCCCCTTTCTTTCAAAGATTCTAGAGAAAGCAGTCGCTAAACAACTATGTGGCTTTCTTCAGGACAATAGTCTATTTGAAGAGTTCCAATCATTGTTTTTGAAAGTGTCACAGCACTGACCTCTTCACTGCATCTGGTTAGGGACTTATCACTGGTACTAGTCTTATTAGATCTCGGTGCCGCTTTTGACACTATTGGTTATCACATACTACAACAGAGGATGGAACCTCAAATTGTCAGTAAAGGATCTACTTTAAGATGGTTTAAGTTCTACTTGTCTGATAGATAGAATTTTGTTCATGTTCATGGGTTCATGAACCCAAGCAGACACAGGGAGAACATGCAAAATCCACACAGAAAAGCCCCAACCAGAGAATTGAACCCAGGACCTTCTCGCTGTAAGGCGACAGTGCTAACCACTGCACCACTCTATACATGTTTCCTTTAGGAAATACTATTAGAAAGCAATTCATACAGATGCAGATGACAAACAATAACACTTATCAATGAAACCAGATGAAACCCATCAGTTAGCTAATCTCCAGACATGTCTTAAGGACATTAAAAACTGGATGTCTCATAACTTTTTATTGTTAAACTCCAGCAGAACTGAAGTAATTGGGCTGGGCCCTAAACACATTAGAGACTCATTATCCAGGAACATAGTTAATCTGGATGGCATTGCCTTGGCTTCTAGCACCACTGTCAGAAACCTGGGTGTTATCTTTGACCAGGAGCTGTCTTTTAACTCAAATGTAAAACAGATTTCAAGGACGGCCTTCTTTCACTTCCGTAACATTGCTAAAATCCAACACATCCTGTCTCAACAAAATGCAGAAAAAAAAATTCACGCGTTTGTTACTTCCAGGCTGGATTACTGTAATACTTTATTTTTGGGCTGCCCTAATAAGATTTTAAAGAGTCTTCAGTCCAGAATGCAGCAGCCCGTGTACTGACTAGACCTAATCTCAGACACCATATTTCCCCCGTACTGGCTTCTCTACACTGACTCCCATTAAATCCAGAATAGAATTTAAAATCCTTGTCCTTACCTACAAAGCTATTCATGGTCAGGCACCATCTTATCTTAAAGAACTCATAGTACCCTATCATCCATCCAGAACCTTACACTTGCAGGATGCAAGGTAATTGGGGATCCCAAGAATCTCCAAAAGTAGAATGGGAAGCAGAGCCTTCAGCTGTCAAGCTCCTCTCCTATGGAACAATCTTCCAGTCTCGGTACAGGAGGCAGACACACTCTCTGATTTTAAAACCTTTAAAACCTTCCTTTTCGATAAAGCTTATAGTTGGGGCTGGCCTTAAATTTTGCTGCTGTAGGCTTAGGTTGCTGGGGGAACACTCCATGATGCACTGAGCTCACTTCTCTTCCCTCTCTGACTCTGACACCATCTCTGCTCCTCTAAATGTCCATATTCTTCTAAATTTACTTCTTCCCGGAGTCTTTGTGTTTTATCATCCTGCAGGTTTTTCTAGGTCGCGGTGGGAGTCGCTGCTGTGCTCCTGCCTGACGCCTACTGCTCACATTAGGACAGGAGATCCTGTGACTTGGATCCTAGGCTGGATTGCCCAGCCTAGCCCATGGATTACAATGACTTCTGGACCATCATACTATACCCACACTAGATCTGGATTTATAAACTCATATGAACTCAGACATTCTCACTAAACTATAATTTTCATGTTGTTGTGTTCTGTACAATTAACATCTATTGCACGTCTGTCCGTCCTGGGAAGAAGAATCCCGCCTCGGTGGTTCTTCCTGAGGTTTTTTATTTTCCCTGTTTGGATTTTTTTCTGTACATCTGTACAGTTTGTTGTTTGTTGTTGTTATATTGTGTTTTGGGCTATACAAATAAAATTGATTTGATCTGATTTACTCTAATAATAACATAATAATAACCAACAAGTGCTTGAGACCTTGACTACTTCTACCCATCCCTAATATGTACAGGTAGTATGATGGCAGCTCAAAGAGACTCAGCATGTCCTGGCCTCATATCTAGGTGTGTGTACAGACACAAAAATAAACTTTTCATTATTTTTCTGGTGCTCATGCGGAGAATTTGACAATGTTACAAAAAAGACACCCCATCAAATTTACAAACGTATCTGTTTTTTTCAATCATTAGGTTGGCTAGCACGAGTCTTAGCCATACTTTGCTTAATGATAGTGTGCATGTACACAGAGGGTTCAAAATCCATGAACATTTTGTTTGTTTCACATGTTTATTGATCAGAAACTCAACATAAAATCACAAAGATATTTTAAAAATCGGAACATTGTGTTGTAAAATGGATTTTATCGGGAACTATTGCAATGACAAGCAAATTTAGAAGGAGATTGTTCATTCAGTGGGGTCTCCATGGATTGCTATACCACATGGGAAATGCAGAATTGGGATTGCCAGACTAAAAAGAGCAGCCCACAAGCCTGGACTGCCCAGTATTTCCCTTACCAACAGCAACAAAACGGAAGACTTCATATAGAAAGACAGAAACTGGTGGTAGTACCTAAGACCTGGCTCCACTCAGGGATCCAGGGTGAGGATTCACCAGGCTGACCGGAAAGTGGCTCCAGTAAGATCAGAGTTGACAGGTTGTGCATTTACTCTTGTAATAGATACAGTATGTATAAATACTACTCTCAGAGACACTGCCACTTTTACAACGCTAACACTAAGATGCTGGCCCTTTAACCTACTGGAAGAGTTTGCAGTTGTTGTTATTACCGTGTATATCTCAAGCACTGGACATCATGCTCTTAGCCATCAATAAACAGCAGACTGCTCAACTCAGTGGAATTTTTACTATATTACTATATTTTTTATTAACACATCTGTCTCCAGCAGAATGATTAACCAGTAGTTCAACTTGGGTGCCGTGATTACATATGCATTAGATTAAGGACTTCTTAGCAAAATGAACGCGGATTTGTGGGCTGGAAACTCAATACTACTCTACTGTGACATTCAGCATAATCATGTGCTAAATCCCCCCTCTATTTATATAATATTAACTTAATTATTTAATACCCACAACCCAAACAGCAGGTTGGGTTGTTATGCTGTACCAACTTGCTGTTGGTAAGGGTTGGTACCACCTCCATGCATTTCAGAGATGAGCCCACATACAGTAACTCCCTCTATGTGAACGTTACTGGCACATCCACAGAACCCAAAGTGACATTTAAAGACTGAAGGGAGCTACAGTGTGCTGACTAAGGCACATGTTGTGATAGTTTATGGTCAGGCACATTTTGTATATTACTAGAATGCATGGATGCCATGTTTTTGTTTGGTATCCTCTATACCAGCAACAGATACCAATAAATAGGTCACAGTTGGATCAGGTAAAAGTGAATGCAAGGAAAAACATACATAAAGGGTTGAGTCAATGATAGGGTTGGCATTCTACTGTCAGAAGTAAATATTTTGAAAACATTTTGAGGGAGGGCCTTAGATTGGCCTTTGATTGGTATGTTGAGAATGAGAAATAGAAGTGGTAAATATTCTGAAAAGTATTTTAGTGATACATTTGAGGCCACTAATGTAAACTCGGATGGTGTGATTTTGATTTAAGCTCTGAGTGGGAATGAGTGATGAAGCTGGTTAACGTTACAATATAAGTGGAAGGAAAAGGCAGGTTGTTTGCCAAATGACAAGGTTTGAATGTGCACCATCCTAAATATATGTTATGAGGTATGATTAAATTATGTTTGGAGGGAGTCTTTTAATATTTGCATGGCACAAAGCTAGTACTAGATAGCGGAACTGGGAGTTCAGGTGAAGATGGTGGCTGAAAACGGGGACAAATGCTGAATGCTGATCCGGGTCCGGTATTGTAAAAGAATATTAGATATTTGATAAATTTTAGATAGTATATATATTTCAGATGCAGAGGGAGCAGGCACAGGAGTAAAGGGAGAGATAAAGGGGCGATCACACAACTTCAACCCTCACAGTGTGCTGCTTGACTGTGGCTATGCAGTGATATACAGTAATCATGGTACCAGGGTGAGAGGAGAATTACTGGTTGGAGATGTGTTGGAAGCGGAAGTCAAGAAGAGTTGGGGAATCCTGGCTTTTTGTCTGTTCAATGAAATGGATCTTTTTTTTTTCTGAAAAATGTGGTGCAGATGGGCGACTGTCCTCTTAGACATGGAGGTTAACCTACCATAACCAAAGACAATTGCCTCTCCAAATGGAACCGTCACAACTTCTAAATTGTATATTTGTATTCTGGGTTTGTCTTTGAGTGTTTTGTTTTTAGTATTGTGTACTTGCATTTATTTATGCATTTCATTTTAAGCGTCTTTGAGTAATTACAAAAACCCTCTATACATGTAGATCTTCAATTATTACACCAATTTGTAATGGCTCTGTGTTTTGGACCCAAGCTGCAGACACAGAAATACAACCAGTTAAGAATAAAATTTTATTTCACGCATGATCGGTTTGGTTATGAGTCCAGTAACTGTGACTAATGTGATGATGTCAGCAGGGAGACAGGCAAACTGGTTGCCACAGATTCTGCTGAAGAACAGAGGAAGCTGTTCGCAACTGGCAAGTTGACTCTGGTGAGAACAGTGAACAACTCTTTGCTTGGAATGTATCCAAGCAAAGAAATGATAAAGAACGGCCTGTGACTTGTACTACCGGGATGGTAGAATAAACAATCTCACAGGAAATTAAGGAGCTCTTGTGTGGGTAGCGCCGAGCCAGACTGGGTGGAGGTGCAGACCTGGAACCAGAAAGTAGGTCACCAGAGCCGCACCCATGACAACCTGCATAAGGAGGTGGGAGGGGCAATACAGGAGAACACAAAAGAAAAAACACTGATGTCAAGGTTGGAACAATGGAAGAAAACATTCTATGAAAAGGAAGGAATATCTGTATATCTATCCGTCTATCCCTCACAAATTGCTAAAACCGCTTTAGTGTCCACATCACTGCCGACGTTGCCCCAATCCATCTGTCAATCTCCCACTCCATTTTCCCTTCACTCGTGAACATGACTCCGAGATACTTGAACTCCTCCACTTCTGAACATCTCCACCAACCAAGAGTGGGCAGTCCACCCTTTTCCGGCTGAGAACCATGGCCTCAGATTTAGAGGAGCTGATCCCTGCAGCTTCATACTTGGCTGCAAACCGTCCCAGTGCAAGCTGGCGGTCACTGTTCGATGAGGCCAAAAGAACCACGTCATCTGCAAATAGCAGAGATGGAATCCCTAGACCACCGAACTTGACTCCCTCCGCCACTTGGCTGCGCCTAAAAATTCTGTCCATAAAAATTATGAACAGAACCAGTGACAAAGGGGCAGCCTTGGCGGATACCAACCCTGACTGGGAACGGGTCTGATTTACTGCCGGCAATGCGAACCAAGCTCTGGCTCCCACAATACAGAGATCAAATGGCCCGTAACAAAAGGCCATCTACGCCATACTTCCGGACCACCCCCGACAGAACACCTTGAGGGACAGGGTCATAAGCCTTCTCCAGATCCACAAAACACATGTGGACTGTTTGGGCAAACTCCCATGCCCCCTCCAGTACCCTCACGAGGGTATAGAGCTGTTGAGCCAGTGTTCCACGGCCAGGACGAAAAACCACATTGCTCCTCTTGAATCCGAGGTTCAACTAATAGCTGGACTCTCCTCTCCAGCACCTTGGAGTAGACCTTCCCAGGGAGGCTGAGGAGTGTGATCCCCCAGTAGTTGGAACACACCCTCTGGTCCCCGTTCTGGAAAAGGGGAACCAGCACACCTGTCTGCCACTCCAAAGGCACAGTCCCCGATGTCCATGCAGTGTTGCAGAGGCATGTCAACCATGACAGCCCTACAACATCCAGAGCCTTGAGGAGCTCGGGACAACACCCCCGGGGCGCTGCTGCTGCGGAGTTGTTTGACAGCCCCAGCGACATCGACCCCAGTGATGAGAGAGCCCAGCCCAAAGTCCTCCGGCTCTGCCTCCTCCTCGGAATGCATGTTGGTGGGATTGAGGAGATCATCAAAGTATTCCTTCCACCTCCGAACTACAGACTCAGTTGAGGTCAGCAACTCCCCTCCCACACTGAAGACCGTGTGGATTCCACTTTCCCCTCCTCAGCCACCAAACAGTTTGCCAGAATTTCTTGGGCGCCGACTGGAAGTCTTGCTCCATGGCCTCACCAAACTCCTCCCACACCCGGGTTTTTGTCTCAGTGACCACCCGAACTGCAGATCGCTTGGCCTGCCGGTAGTTGTCTGCTGCCTCAGGAGTCCGACAAGGCAGCCATGCCCTGTAAGTCTCCTTCTTCAGTTTGACGGCCCCTTTCACCTCTGGTGTCCACCAGCGGGTTCTGGGGTTACTGTCACGACTAGCACCAGCAACATTGCTACCAAAGCTTCGAGCAGGTGCCTCGACAATGGCAGCGCGGAACATGACCCACTCAGATTCCAAGCTCCCCACTACCTCCGGGATGTGGTTGAAGCTCTGCCGGAGGTCGGAGTTGAAGACCATTTTCACAGGGTTCTCAGCCAGACGTTCCCAGCAGACACTCATTATTCGCTTGTGCCTGCCTGTTCTGTACGGTTTCCTCCCCCGTCACCTGATCCAACTCACCACCAGGTGGTGATCAGTTGACAGCTCTGCTCCTCTCTTTACCCAAGTGTCCAGCACATACGATCGCAGATCAGATGATACGACTACAAAGTCAATCATTGACTGTCGACCTAGGGTGTCCTGGTGCAAAAGTGCACTTCTGGACACTCTTATGGATGAACATGGTGTTAGTTATGGACAAACGGTAACTAGAACAGAAATCCAATAACTGAACATCATTCGGGTTCAGATCGGGCAGGCTGTTCTTCCCAATCACACCCCTCCAGGTCTCGCTGTCATTGCTCACATGAGCGTTGAAGTCTCCCAGTAAGACGATGGAGTCCCCAGTGGTTTATTTTTATTGTTTATAGTTTATTTTTTAATCCCTTTATTTATTGATTTTTTTTTTTTTTAATCTTTATTTTATTTATTGTTTGCTGTGGGTGCACTTTATTCTGCTCTGTACTGTCCTGCTCTTGCAACAATGCAAATGTCCCCATTGTGAGACAATAAAAGCATTATCTTATCTTATCTGAGCTTTACTAACTACATATTAATCAGTACTCAATTTGGCGGCATCACTGCCTCTTCAGCCCACCACAAGGTACTTTGAAACCCACTGGTAAAAATATTTGATTTTGTTATGGCTTATTTCTTATTTAGGCACTTTATGTTCTAACTGACAAAGTAAAGATCACACCCTTTGTACGGCTTCTGTGAGTGTGAATTTTGTTTATACATCAGACAGGTAATATGGTGTAAGGGATAGAACAGATAAAGAAGGCAAACAACCATTTAAGTAGCAGAACAAAACACGACACAGCCTTTCCCACCAACAAACTAACAGCACACCTTTCCTAACTAAGAGTTCCAGTGTGATAATCTAATCTAAGTACAGAGTACTTTTCATCATGGCATTATTATTTGGGGTTCACACAACTGAGAGAGGAGAAATGTAAACAAAAAAAAAACAGATATAAAAGTAACATTATTAAGTTTAGCTCATAAACAAAAGCTCAAAATGTCATAATAGCTTGAGCATAATAGATAAAATAGATATAATTATATCTATTATATCTTTGGTTTATCTGACTTCACTAACACTAAGAATTGCAGTTACGCTAAGTGGTCACACCAGGCTGGTTATTAATTGTTAAGTCAACTGAGGTTTTCCCAAAATATCCATGAGTGTGTTCACATGAAAGAGGTGGAGCACTGTGGATATAACATTAGACAAAGAGAAAGAAGTGGCAATTACAGCAGCACGTACTGAACGCAGGAAGCACAACTGTCCAAAAACAAATGTTGATTTAATGAATGTGTAAATGAATAAGCTTGTATTAATATCCCATTGAATTGGTGTGTTTTTAAAGTTTTAATCTTTCAGCAGCAATGCATCAATGTCAATTAGAAATAGAATAAGTCTAAATACATAAATCTACGGGGTTCTTTCATATTTTATAAGAGCAACACATAAAAGACTTCTATTAGCTTATTTAGGATGATATTGCTAATTGAAAACACAATGAAATGGTTTTGACAGGAAAGAAATGTAAAAGCAAAAGCCAGGGGGAGCTGCTCCTTCACATGATTTCATACTTCACAATCTGCACACCGAGCTCTGGAATCTTGTTCTTTTCATTAATGTTCTTTTTTAAAGAATTTATTGTCAAAAAGAGGCCCTTTCTTATGATTTCCTGTCTCTAACACATCGTGTCCGAAGCAGACAGGTGTAAAATTATCATTGTCCTGAAGGTGTTTCTCTTTTAACTTGGTTGGATCACCATGGTAAAAGATGTAGAACACATAACCTGGTCCAGGAGAGCTTGAATAGCTTCAGATTGAAATTTTCTATCAACGGTGTTGCCCTTTCACTCATTATTTACCTGTTAATATTCCTATGATACATAGATTCTGAAATACACTTTATTCAATCTCTGAGTCATGCACTAAACAGTGTGTACAGCAATGACATCAAAAGAATGCGAGCAATTATAGGAGCAAAAATTACAAAAATCTTGTTGGAATTTTTTCCACTGTAAAATACTTTCAGTTGGTGATTCACAAACTATTTTCCTCTTTTCTGTGAATAATATTAAGTGTGTTCATCCAGACACTTAATCAATTATGAATCCTCAGCAGCTATCAACTTCTCTGCATGATGTTTTTATGCTCACTGCTCATACTCAGCTAAAAGAACACTGAATGTTAAACTTGATTATTGTATCAGTAACTTAAATAACCTAAATACTTTGATTTTTCTTTTCCTAAAGAGGGATGAGTTTGTAAAATACCATGAGCAGGAACTGCATATACTGTTGTGATTGTGTGATTGTAACCTTAAACGGGAGTAACATTTAAAGTGTAGCATACACATTTGTAAGGTGACACAGGTGGAAATGCAGTTGTCAGCATTTTTCAAAAGTAAATTGTTTTGGCCTATGGGAAGAAACTGTAAGCAGTTGGCTGGGACCAACTGCCAGTTTGGGTCTGGGGTGCAGAGGCCCTCACAGCAACTGTGGGTCAGTCAGAGCATCACAGTTAGAGTTAGACATGTCTGCATAGCAACAAGAGCAGTTTAGCTGCTGCGAGTGGATCTGAGTCACAGTTTGTGATACATTTGTGACAGGTTACACAGCAAATCAGATTACTTACAAAAACATGCTAGGAGTCTGAGAAATGTCCATAAATCACCTTAGTAGGTTCTACTGAATTTAGTTTCACTTAAAGTTAGTTTCACACAAACATGCAATGACCAAAATACAAGCAACTATGTCACTATGCTGTAGAGACAGATAACTTCTTTAGAATAATATTTTTTGAAAGCAGATTAATTTATCCACCTCCAAACAGGGAGAATATATTTCAATTACACCAGTCTGTCCATCTGCTTGGACCTGTAACTCAAAAACTACAGCT
>KV751388.1:480520-516576 GCA_001698575.1 Mola mola | reverse complement strand
TAAGAGGAAATCTTCATATTGGGGGTTATTGTACTTCTGATATTTAAACTTTACAAATAGTCAAAGCAAAAGGGTATAAAACATTCACCACACATCATTGTTGAAAGTGATCCAAATCCCAGGATTCTTCTGGTTGAAATTAAACTAAACATGACATAAAATGGTTTGCGTTAATATGAAACATAAACATAGACTCAATTATATTGTCATTGTAATTTTCTTGATATAATAACCTGGCTTGTAACCTGGCAATGTAACTCTTTACTTCTACAGTATATCAGGTATGTCATATGAAAAAGACTGACATCAAAGGGGTTGAGGGTCTGCTGTCTATGACTGCTGTTGTCGCTGTTCACCTGCAACATTTTTCATATCCAGCAAGTGTTAAGTGCTCATGTTTTACTACATGAGTCATACAGTAGGCATGAAGGACTTTGACACTGCAGACTGGGCTCTGACCTGCATCCTGCAGACTGTTAAATACTGCTAAATAATGCTAAGGTCAAATCCTGAATATTAAACGTTTCTTTTTCATGATTTCATATTTAATTGTGAACATCTATCTATCTACACCATGAGTGATTGATTTGTGTCAACCTTAGGAATTTTAAAATCCATTACAGGAAGTTTAAACCCGCCACATTAACCATGTATTAAATATTGGCTGCATGATGATTAAATGTTCTGTGAATAAATACTTTCAGGATTAAAAATCGCATTAGATGACATTATAATATTAGGGTTTTTTTCCACGGGATCGATGAAATGACAAATGTCAGACAGAATACACTGAAGGAAAAAGAGCATAGGGAGGAGAGGGAGTGGGGGGGAGGGGACAGGGGCTACGCAATGTATCTGACGTCACAATCTGGCTGCAAAGATAAGGCTTAATATGAAATACAATGTTTGCTCTTTTGGGAAGAGTGACTCCTCCAGCACACTCGCAAGCTGAGTCGGTGAGCACCTGACGGACAACGAGACACACCTGAAACACACGCGCCTACACGGGCTGCAGGCCAGAACGCAGACTATGAGGGCAGCCGGGGCGTCTGCGTCATGAGTCTGAAGTAAAAGGCGCCGTGCAAACCACAAAGCGAGAACATGGGAACGGCGAGCGGGGATCTGCTTGTGACTCTGCAGATACTGCCGGGATTCTTCTCGAACTGTCTCTTCCTGGCTCTTTACGACTCGGTGGTGCTGGTGCGGCGCGTCGTGTCGCTGCTCAGCTGCTCAAGGTCCGCCGGCCCCGCGGAGTGGCGCCCCATGCTGACCTCCGCGGGGCTCCGCTCCATCTGGAAAAGCTTCCTCCTGGACGCTTACAAGCAGGTAAAACTCCTTCTTGAACTGAAATCTTAATTCTGACAACACTATTGACAAGATATTTTGACTTCGAAAGTTTGAAACTTAAGTGTGCATCTGTCTAACCTCCAAGCGCACACTCTCATCTGTCGTCATCACTTTTTTAAGCTGATATTTCCCGATGAAAGCGTGTGACAGATAAACAAAGATTTTCCAATTATTCACACTGTTTGTTATAGGGGAATTATACATTAGCATTCACGCTCTTTAATATTTAATATTTCCGTCTAAAACAGTCGTCTCAGTGTGAAATCTTCATCTCACACTCATCATAATCAACCATTAAAGCTCTGCTGCGCACATCGACTCATTTTCTCCGCATCCTAAGAGAAGCAAGTTAATGACGACAGCACGTTGATCATTTATCATTTACCTTCCAGCTGAGGTCATTAGGTTGAAACCAAGAGGCGATGTGTGCCTGTAAGCACCGAGATTTGCTACTCTGGTTTTCCACGTTTCTCTTCTTGACACTTGTGTGTCATGAGTGACCGGTAAATGAGTCACTCCTCATTTTAGTTTGCTGCACTTTTAAAATATTGACTTACATATGAGCCACACAGCCTCGGCAGTCTATTTAAAAACTCTGTTTGTTTTGTTTGTTTGTTTTTGTAAAATCTTACAACATATAAAACAATGTGAGTAGAAATGAGGAAAGACAGCAACTTGTAAACAGATATGTGGGTATAAGAGGAAATACAACTTTTTAATATGGTTATTGAAATGCCATGCAGGAGATATGTGTGTTAGTTAATGTGTGTTTACTGAGTTTGACAAAGTCTTCAAAACCTGCTTACATTTTTTTTTAGATTGACTTAACAATTACTCATTGAACAGAGTGTGGACTGTAATGTGTGTATTTATGTTTTGTTTTGTTTTTTTATTCAATTTGTAAATAAAAGTAAAATAAAAGGCAGTAAGGATTTCAAGTTCAAGTTTAAATCTTTATGTAGTACAGGGATCTATGGTCCATGCTTCATTATGTAATCTTGTGTTACATAATGGTCATTAAACTTCTTAATTGTTTAATATTATAAATCAGTGGGATTTTATGAACTCTTAATGAGACCCATTACTGTGACCCACCTTCACTGACTTTTGTCTCAATATCTGTTTTATTCCATCTATAGGAGAAAAATACTTAGGAAATCTTAACGTTTCCATCTCACGAAGTTTGATGTAGTCAACTCAGTCCAGCTGCATTCATACGACATAAGTAGAGCAGAAAAAAAACAGTTGTTTCATCTCAGAAGTTTCAAGCAGCATTGGAGGATGGTTAACCTCCAGGCTGACATAAACATTATGTTTCTCAGTCTTCATATATGCAGTTGAAACACTCAGTACAGCTCCACCCGGTGTCAACTTGACTACTAGTGGAGTTAGCAGGAAACACCTGTGTGGTGTCACTTAAACAAAAATCGTGTCTGAATTCTGCTCCTTTATAATGATATGATACTCACTCTCTCTCTCTCTTTGCTTCAGTATTCCATGTATGTATTAGTATGTAGGCTACACAAGCCAATTCAAATGACAGTACAAACAGGTGATCACTGCAGTAGATCTAAAACAAATGGTCACTATAGATTGCATATCATTGTTTAATCCTTTGCATCGTTGTGTGTGGTGTAGTGCTGTCGGTGGGCCAAACTCACTCACTTGCACAAGTACTCGGAGGACATATCATTTCTTTCTTATTAGTAAAACTAGCATTTAAATAGAACATATCAATATCAACTGAGTAGAAGACCTTATTTATTGGGCCAAAATGTGTCAAATAATGTAGGTTAGAGGTAAATTACTTTGTTGCCATGGTGCTGCAGACTCTCTCTTCCTGTCTCTCTCTGGCTTGTTGAATCTGTGACATCAAGTAATTGATAGATATAGAGGCACAATTGCTTATTTATTAATTAATTTATTTCGATGCTGTTCACTTTATTAATATTCTGTCAACACCCTTTTTCTTGTAGTTTTTATTAACCTAGAATTATAATACAGCACAGCATGATTTAAATACTTATCCAAAAAAAAAAAAAAAAACAGCTCATGCTTGAGGGCTTCTTTTTATCTCTTCAGGAAAAAATAAATATTTGAAAAGTCTGAATTGTTCTTTGTTTTTGTTGTAGTTATACTGGTTTAATTAGAAACTGCTCTGCAATATATACTACATATTGTCCCTTACCTCAGATGTGCATTGAGAACAGTATATGAAGTTCTTTTTAAAACTATGAAAATTGTTGTTGCCATCAAAAAGGGACATTATATGCATCATACATGCAGTTATGAACATCAGGTGAAAAAACATATCATGCATCCTTAATTGAAATGTAAGTGTTCCAAATGAATGGTTGTATCGGTCTATACCAGGCCTAGAAATCAGGAATTTTAGGATCAAGACCACATGGCCTTGTTCTAATGGCACAAAGGCAACGTGTCTGGGCATCAAAGTCATGAGTGATAAACATGGGTTCGATATTAGATAATAAAATCAATCCGTTTCTTAAAACACAAATGTCTTTTTGAGGCTTCAAGATATATAAAAAAATAAAAATAGCATTTTATTTGATACACATCATGAAAAAAAAAAATATTATGCATACCACTGCAAAAAATGAAACATGATAGATAAAATCCAATTTTTCATTTTCATGCTGATTTAGCAGTGCTGCTTTGTATGTATACAAAACATTACATTTTCAATGCAATCATCTTTGCATTGAAAATGTTTCGGAGAAGGATTTCTGATTTATTCTGTTTTAGTGAGCAAAGTTTGGAAAGTCAAAAATACAATTAATTTCACCCCCCCAAAACTGAAATCCTGGTGCCACTCCTACATTTTAAAGATTCATCACAATTTCTAAAATCACATTTTAAAGCTTTAAATGTGATGCTACTTTGTTTTGTTCCAAGTATTGCTAAGTATCCTGTTGTGAAAGGTTGGATGAAAAATAAAAATACTGTGATACTGAACAGACTGTTTATCTCAGTCTCAGTGACAGTGTGAGATCCCTTAAACATAGGCACAGGTTTGCAAATATGAAAAGAGTGTGTCCACAGACAACAAAAACGTGTTAATGTGTCTTATAAGTGTATGAGTAACCATTTTTATTTCCTCAGGTGAAGCTGGGCTGCGAGGCACCCAACTCCAAACTGGTGAAAGTGCCTGATGGCCCTCGGTGGAGTAGCACTATCAGTAATATGACTAACATGCTGCCTGGTGCCAGAAATCGGAATGGAGTCGAGTGCCGTCTTCTGGATTTTGAATCATCAGATCGCCCTCTGGTGGTCAACTTTGGCTCAGCCACCTGACCCCCCTTCATAAGCCACTTGCCTGCTTTCCGGCAGCTGGTGGAGGACTTCAGTGACGTAGCTGATTTCCTGCTAGTATACATTGATGAAGCTCATCCATCTGATGGCTGGGTGGCGCCTCCTATGGGTCCTTGCTCCTTCAATGTCAGAAAGCATCAGAACTTGGAGGAGAGGCTTGGAGCTGCGCGCAAACTCATCGAGCAATTTTCCCTGCCGCCACAGTGCCAGTTGGTGGCTGACTGCATGGACAACAATGCCAATGTGGCGTATGGCGTGTCTAATGAACGGGTGTGTATAGTGCAGCAGAGAAAGATTGCCTACCTGGGGGGGAAGGGGCCTTTTTTTTACAATCTTAAGGAGGTGCGACAGTGGCTGGAACAGAGCTACGGTAAGGGGTAGGAGCCATTGAGGACCAGCACAGAGGAGGACATATTCCATATTTCAGTGGGAAATGAACAGAATATTTGGTTTTGTATGGGCGTATATGGCAAAATGATATGGCTTGTTATAGTCAGTGTATAGTCAGGAAGCACGCTATAATTCTACTCCAGTAAAGTCTTAAAGGGGAAATGTGGTACTTTTTACTCTGCAACAATTATTTGATACTTTTAGTTACTTTGCAGATTCAGGTAGTAGTGCAAATTATTATCAACAGAAGAATCATGGACAAATATACATTACTGGAGACGATGATCTCCGCTGACACATTAATACATCAATAATTATTTCGCTAATTATTCTGAAAGAGGCTGTTCTGCTTAACGAATGCTTTGACTTTTGTACTTTGAGTATACTTTGATGCTAATACTTTTGCACTATTACTGGAGAAAGACCTTGAATGCAGGACTTGTAACTGAGTATTTCTACACTGTGATATTGCTACGTTTTCCTAAGGAAAAGTCGGAGTACTTCATCCACTGCTGGTAATGCTGATGTGATGGTAAACGAATGGCTATGATGAATGAATTTCCAGAATTGTGGAGCGACTCTTTCAAACTTCAGATAAGTGCAGTGTTTTGTTTTTTTTCATGCAGTGATTCATTGAAACTGAGCTGAAATGATCATTTACAAGGAAGCATAGGAAGTGGGGCAACAAACAGTTGACAGTTACTGTATTCATCTGTATTCGAATGACATTTTATCTGTTCAATATTGGTATTTAATACCAAGCCACCAAAACATGAAAATAAAAAGTTCCCCTTTTAAAAATATTTTTAAACTATGTATACATCTCCACAAGATATTTCGGATAAAGTATATACGGATCTGACAGCTCTATACATTCGTTTTCCCTTTTTAAAAAAGTTTTGTCATGTTTTTAATGTTCAATTCAAGTAGATTAAATGTGTCTTTTTGACACCGAGTAACACAAAAAAAACCCACATTTTCATGTAAAGGTGAAAACTAATCTTTCAGGAAATATTCATCCTTTCCAAGTCAGAATTTAGTTTTGGAGTAGTTCTAACTTTGACTGGGTAATATAATATGATACACTCAATATGTGTATCACAATATTTCTCCTGAAATAAAAGGTAGAACTGGGCAACAAAATCCAATAGCACATCGTTTTGACCAAATACAGTCACTGAGGAGATTTAAGTAAAGACTGAATACAGAGGACAGACAGGCTGATATCTAAAAACTCTAATCTTTTTTCAGACCGCTTAAATTCTAAAATTCTTGAAGAATATTATGGAATTTTTTCTGAATGACACCAAAAATAAACTAAATACCCTACATTTAATGACTCAAGTGGGTGAATGCAAACATCATATATTAATTTGTACAACTGACAAGTTACATAATTTTGCTGTAATGCAGCCTAAAATCAAAGCCATATCACAGTATGTGTTATGACAATATATTGTCATATTATGACAGCCTTATACAATATATGTTGAAAATAGTGCTCTGCTCCCTTAATGGTAGAGAATTTGTGCCTTGACACTGCAGTGTTTCCTCTTCACAGATCCACTGAAATTCTGTCAGTTTGCTGGAAGCTCATGAGTGAGTCTTTTTTGGTCCAACCACAGATTCTTGATTGGATTAAGATCTAGTTGCTTACACATAACTTTAATATTATTGAGCAATTCCCATGTTCCCAGTTTAAAAGTTTGGCTGGCTTCTGCAGACCAGCACCTTTCTTTGCAGCAGTCTTTCTATCTCTGCCAAGTAAACCTGAATATCCAGTTTGTCAGCAAACAGTAAACAATTCATTGCCCTTCACATCTTTGTGAAGCAGGTATAGGTACCCTGGAGGAAAGTTAAAATGTGAGGTGATTGAGTTTATCGGATCACTGAGTACACCTGGATCTTATCGCATAATGACGAGGCGAAACTTTTTTATTAAAATCATGTTTATTAAAAGCTTAACAAGATTGTATAGAACATACTTCCTCTGCTCAGAATCTATATTTCAGAGGAATATCAGGAAAAGATTTAGGTAGAAACAATTTACAATAAGGGTACACAAATTAACATGAGTTAATGCAGTAATTAACATTTACTAACTAAATAGTAACTAAACTAAATATAACAAGTGATTTACTCGGTCATCTAATCCCTTACTGACATTTTTCATGTTAACTAAGGTACTTATTCATACATAATTCAATAGTTTATAATTGATATTGGTTAACACACTAATGCACATGGATAAATAATACAATGAGCAACATTACCAAACTGTTAATGAATACCTTTTGTCTCTCAAGTGACAATTTATAAATGTACAGGGACATTTAAATTGCATTACCACATTAAACACAACATAGCCTTTAGTAACTATGTATTGGTAGTCTTTGTGGCCCTTATTGTAAAGTATTAAACATTTATCTCTAAATTGACACTATATAAATGCATAAGAGCACAGAATAAGAAAGACTTAATTACAATAAAGCATTTATCAATCTGAATATAGCTGAATATATTATTATTGCTCTTTCTGACCTTTACTGTAAAGTTGAAAACATATTTTCCTTAAGTGACAGTATGATTATAAACTACTTTATAATGTCTGAATTAGTAGGGTTAGTTAACATGATAATGTTAGTAAATCATTAGCTAACTAGGATTATTAATTGTCAGGCAATGCCTATTACTGCATTAATTAATAGCTCTAGTTTTCATTATGATCTAACCATGCTTAAAATGGAGAAACCTTCATGACACTGAAAACTGGCTTTGGATTCAAGATACACCACTAACTGACTATCTCAGTTTATAGTAGAGCCCTCTGCATGGCCTGGTATTGTAGAATCTGCATTTACAGTGTTGCTAATGGATGACCTCTTTCTTATACTGTTGCTTTGACCATTAGGTCAGTCTAGAAAAGCACTATGCAGAAATGATCAACTTACCTTTCAATAGTATTTTTCTTTCTTCTCAGTGTCAAAAACATTAACATTTAATCGACACAAAATCACCAAAATATATTTATAGGCACTGTATATTACGGTATGCATATGACCGTTGATCATAATTGCATGTTATGTCCAAAACAGTGGGGAGCTGCATTTGGACTTTCTTTGCCACATCATAATGGAATTCCTATAGCCATACTTTGCAGATAATTCATGCCTATATAACTAAAATGTATTTGAAAGATATGTTTAGATGTTTTCACTGCTATCTAGATGTGTGTAATCTTTTTCGGCACAGAGTACAAGTTTAGCATTCTGAACAGTAGTCAGAGTGTCAGGGCGTAATTTTCCACCAGGGATTGAGAGGCATGGCCCCTCACATACCAGTGTACTCTCACTGAAATCTCTTTAAACATTGACCTCTTTCTGTCAAACCTAAATGGAACTGTTAGAAAACATAGATATTTTCACCAGATTTGCTTGTACCCATCACCATTCACCAAGAACTTTAATTACAGTCCATACACCTTAGAAAAAGGACAGTTTGAAGTGATCAACAACACTATTTAAAAAAATTTAAGGTTCAAAGATGACTAATAAAAAAAAGCTTCTACCCTGGGCCAGTTACATAAAGTATATATAAATCTAATTTTGAAAGACTGGTTTTCCCAGTCCTGAAATTGTAACTGAATGGACCTTTGGAGATCTTTGCTCATCAGATTGAATGAAGGTTCATATTTGGTTGTATGCCATTTTAATGTAAATGTCAGCTCATGTTCTGGTCTTTCTGGTGCCCTAAATGTTGTTCTTAAATATTTTAATGTAAAAGTGATGAAGGTCTTGAGGTCTGTTGTTGGTGTGATATGTGCAGCTGATCTGGTATAGAATGTGTCAAGGAGAGGTGGTGCGGGAGCATTAAGCTCCATGGGACTCAGATGGTTTGTTCTGCTCACTGTGACGGAGGTGTTTAAATGAAGACCTTAGACGAAAGAGTCCCAGACTTGGTCTCTGGTTGGATAGTAAGTTTCACCTGGTCAACGTGAGGGAACCATCACATCCGTTTTCATTGTCGGCCTGCTAAAAAAAACTCATGTCTCAGTAACTGTTGCAAACAACATTTTCAACTTAAAATCCACTGTGCTTTTTCATTCTTGCTTAGTGTCATGTTTTATTTTTCTATTGTGTCAAAGAGAAAAATAACAGTGTGGAAAATAAAGCAGAATGTTTTCTTCTGAAACTGATCTTTATTGTGTCTTTCTCTGAAAGGAATGATGGGCTCAGAAACGAAAGGAGATGTTTTCAACTATCACCAAACCCATGACTCAAGATGTGGGTGAAACAACAGCTTGGCTTTATCCTGGTTTCAATTTTGAAAGAAAAATAGAAACTCCATTTGCTACATTTGGTTTCTCAACATCTCTCCTTTGTAAACCCTACTCTCAAATAAATCAAATAAAAGATCTCCTCAAAAAGAAAAACCCAATTTCTCTGATAATCTCAGACTTTCGGCACCAGTGAGTTAATAGAATTTTTGAACCCAGGAGGTATCCAGAAGCATAGTTCCTAATATTAAGCCAGCTGTGTTACTTTGGAAGTATTGTTTTCATGTGTTGCCCGGCAGACAGGCATGGGTAGGCGTGGTAGAATTAAATAATGAGAATCACTGCTCCTGTTTTGATTTTGATAATGGAAACCGAAAGCCAAATTTGATCGATTTTCAAAATTATAATGAAAACTATGGTTCTTCAATAAAGGAAAACTGAAAACTCATATAAGTATTATTCAAAAAATAAAAACAATTGGGTCATTCTATGCCAAACAGGATATATGTTGAATTTTTAAAGCAATTTTTAGTGTTCAGTATCTTCAGAAATATAACAAAAGCAGCTATCATAATTTCAATTACTGGGTCATGAAAATGGGCCACGCCTGCTAATCTTTGTATTGAAAAGTACTGATGTTAATGTTGATGTTGTATTTCCTGCCAAGAATAGAGTGTTTGATTTCATTCCAAGTCTCAAAGTACTCTAAAATGTACTTTGAGTGTAAAATGTGTTTTCATTCCATTCTTTCCATCAAAGAACCCCAAAGCGTCCATCATGTCTGCAACATAATACTTCAATACTACAATCAACTTGTTGCAACACATTGAAAAATGGAGCCTGACTTTTTTTTTTTTCCCTCAAGAATTTTATAACTTCTGTGGTTTAAACAGTGATTGCTCTTACAACATGAGTTTGCAAAGATACAATATGAGAGGTACAATATGGGATTCATGGAGTTAGATAGACCTTGTGTACTGTATATTACTTACACAACACACTACCAGGCTTAGTCTTAGTCATGACTCATTAGTTCACCATTTAACTGGAGAACAGACCACGTAACATCATACGGCAAAAAATAATTTACTGAATTAAAACAACCATGTATGCATGCCAGTAATTTACACTATAAGGACCATGAGGGCATGTTCAACACAACTGGCAAGTGTTGTCAGGTACCAGGTCTGGAGGATCCAATAATGCAGAGTCTACAAGGAGCGTTCTAAATCAGTAGTTGTTTTTATTTACAGTAGTCAAAACCAGGAATTCAAATGATGCAACAGTACAGATTAGGATAAGGCAAACTCAGTAATCAGAAAACAAAACGAGATCAAAACACAAGGAACTCAGAGAATAAATGCTGGACTGCTCACGGGGAAGGTAAGGTAAGACAATCTGGCCAAGGAGGAACGGAACACGGGGGTTAAATACATAAGGGAGAGGTACACAATTGGACACAGGTGGGACACATTAGGGAGAGGGAATAATCAGACACACCTGAGGGAAAAATGTTCAAATGAAGCACAGAGTCATCCGGAGTCAAGGCAAGAAGTTTAATGAACTTGCAGCAAGGAGACAAGTCAGCACGGCGGCGTTGAGTTGTCTGAGGTCTTAAGCTAAAACATGGGTTAATGTAGAGAGAATGGTTGCTAAGGGTGGTCCCTATACATGATAAAGGAAAATAAGTCAGATAAGCATTCTCTGTAAGGTCTCACACTCTGTCAGCTGAGCTGGCCTTAAGGCCTGGACAGTACAATGTTTGCACGCTATAGATAGATAGATAGAGTACTTCATTCATCCCCAGGGGGAAATTGCAGTGTTACAGCAGCAATTAACACATTTAGACATTAATCACAACAGATACACTTCACACAAGACGGCACGTATACATACACACATATAGCCAAAAAATTCCTAGGTGAACTCCAAGATACTTGTCATCCACCACGTGCACCTCCTCACCCTGAATGGTGATTTTCTTCAAGAGTGTCCTGTTCCTCCTGAAGTCCACCACCATCTCCCTCGTTTTGGTCACATTAAGCAAAAAGTGGTTTGCCCCACACCATTCCACAAAGTGATCCACAAGTCCTCTGTACTCAGTCTCCTCTCCACCTCTGATACACCCCACAACAGCAGTGTCATCTGAGAATTTCTGCAGGTGGCAGGTCTCAGAGTTGTACTGAAAGTCAGAGGTGTACAGTGTAAAGAGGAAAGGTGAGAGTACAGTCCCCTGGGGTGCACCTGTGCTGCTAACCAACTCGTCAGACACACAACCCCTCAGCCGCACAAACTGAGGTCTATCGGTCAAGTAGTTAATCATCCAGGAGGTGGTGGAGTGGTCCACCTGCATTGCTTTAAGCGTTCCTCTCAGCAGTGTGCGCTGGATGATGTTGAATGCGCTGGAAAAATCAAAGAACATGATTTGCACAGTACTGCCATCCTTATCTAGGTGAGAATGGGCTCGCTGCAGTAGGTAGATGATGGCATCCTCGACACCAACCTCCCTGCAGTAGGCAAACTGCAGTGGGTCAAGAAATGTGGACACCTGCTGTTTGATGTGGGCCAGAACCAGTCTTTCCAGCACCTTCATGCAGTGTGACGTCAAGGCTACAGGTCTGTAGTCGTTAAGTACAGTTGGAGTTGACTTTTTGGGTACCGGAACAAGGCAGGAGGTCTTCCACAGCACTGGGACCCTCTCCAGCCTCAGGCTGAGGTTGAAAAGGTGCTGCACAATCCCACAGAGTTGGTCCGTGCAGGCCTTCAGGACCCTGGGGCTGATGGGGGTGGCTGAGGGTCCTGTGCTGAACCTGTTGAAAAAAACATTCAACTCATTGGCCCTCTCCAATTTCCCCTTCACTCTGTATCCCTTTTGCCTTGAGCCCAGTAATGGTCTTCATCCCTGACCACACATCCTTCACATTATTTTGCTGGAGCTTGCTCTCCAGCTTCTTCCCGTAAGCCTCCCTGCTCTCCTTCAGCTTCACCTTCAGCTCCTTCTGTACTCTCCTCTGCTCCTCTATGTCCCTATTTCTAAAAGCTGTTTTCTTTTTATTTCAAAAGCTCCTTCAGGTCAGCTGTGATCCAGGGCTTATTGTTGGGGAAGCATTAGACTGTCCTAGATGGAATGATGGTATCCACACAGAAGTTGATGTACTCTGTGATACAGTCAGTCATGGTGTTAATGTACTGTCCATGGGGGCCACAAAGCACATCCCAGTCAGTGGCTTCAAAGCACCCCTGTAGAGATTTGTGTGCGTCTTGTGACCAGTCTCTCACAGTTCTGGTTGCAGTGGGCTGCTGTTGAACAATGGGGGAGTTCTTATAGGTGAAAAGTACCAGATTGTGGTCGGAGTTCCCAAGTGGGGGTAGGGCGGTGGAGTGGTATGCATCCTTAACGTTTGTATAAAGTAGGTCCAGTGTTTACTTGTCTCTGGTTGAGCAGCTGATAAATTGGTGAAAAGTTTCCCTCCTTTTTATTCTTAATAGAAACATAGTAAATAGAAAAGATCAATAAAACAGTTCAAAATCACATCGTCACTTAACACTTGGTTAGATTTTCATTAAGTAAGTTATTTTCGAAGAGTGTTGCTTTCAAACCACGTCATCGTTTTCCACGAGTTCATCCTCATCTGTTGATACATTGTCTTAGTTATGGATGTTCCAATCAGTCTCTGTAATAGTCCACGAAGACAAAGATGCAGCAGCAGCCAAAGGTGACAAATATGGCTGCTACCACTGAAAGAGAAATGAGTAAGGAGCTGATGAGACTGCTCCATCGTCGTAACCAGCTCTGCATCATCCTGGTGAAAGGGTTGTCAACACCAGAGTTCTCTGCCAATTCTTCAGACAGCAAGGCGAGTCCTTAAAGGGCCTCTGTCCATCTACCATCTCTACTATCTCGGGAGGTGTTATTAGGGATAAGGGTACAACAGAAAGTTCCAAACATTCTACATACACCACCTCTTTCTGCACGCAGCATGTCTAGAGCCATTCTATTCTGCCAGGCCATAAGTGAAGCTGGACCCAACTGTTCTGCAATGCCCTTGACGGCATCTATTGTATAATTAACAAATCACTGTTGGTTGTAATAAATGTAGTTAATCCAATCAGCATTCTTATTTATTGTTACCCACCAGAAAAGAAAGGATTCAAACCCGGATGCCACCTGGTTTCTAGCATTGAACTCATCAGGGACACCTCGCGGCACTCCTATACTGTCAATATATATCCAGTTATCAAAGGAGCCACCTGGGATTGTGGATCGCTTGGCAGGTTCAACTGTGTGGACTTCAACTTTTCACCGAGCAGATGAAACTCTCCTGTGGGGTACATGTGGAATGGTATGAGTAGTTGTGTAAGTGCACAGCTACCCTGCCATTGCACTGAGAGTTTTGGCCTGAGTTTCATGTCTCCACACAATCACCAGAGGTCCGCTCTCATGGTCGTGTGTTTCACAAACCATGAAGTCGAATAGTTCCCCTCGCCATGAGTCATGTTGATGGTAGTTTGACAACAATCGGATGGGAGTGTGACTACCCTCTGTCCCTCTCTATGTTTCGAGAAGCAGGTATAATTACCCTTATAAGCCATCACCGAAAGGTGGGACATCTGCTTTCTTAACTCGGGGGAACAACAAGGAGAGTGTTTTACAAATTTCATTTTCTGGAACAAATGATCCATTGAACAGCTGTAAGACACATTGCAAACTTTTAGGGTCAGTTTCATTTGAAATTTTAAACGGTGCTGTTCCTAGCTGTGGCCTGGCTTTAGCGCATGCAACACAATTAGATTGTCCTTTCTGTTTAGCTGTATACATCATCCATGCCAGCCTTTCAGTGTATCCTGTTTCTAAGGCTAATTTGTCATCGTATGTTAGATTTTTTTAAATATTGTATTATCTGGTTAGATCCCGTCAATGGAGTTGATGGAGTGGGTGCCTGAGTACTGCTGATCCTGATGTAGTTCGAGGACCTAGTTTTAACTTCAATGAAGAAGTGTCCTATAGGGTCAGTACCTGAGATATGTGCTGATATAGCAAAACGTCTCTGATCTGAATCTCCAGGGTCCTGTAAGGTTATCAATAAATTGTTACAGTCTGTACGAGTAGTGCATGGTGAACTAGATTTCTAGATTACCATTAATCTATTCTTTAAATTCCGTAGGTCATCACATCCCTGCATCTGGTAACCATAGTCTGCTTCTGTGATCCACAAAGCCTGGGGCCACAGTTCACACAGTGGTCCTAATTGTGTGTTTTGGTATACTATGCATATGTATTTGTCTTCCCAAGTGAGCTTTGAGGCCCACTGTTTGTTACCACAGTTTCCACTCACTAAACTGCAAAAGTCTACTTCTACTGTCACTGTTTCGCCTTTGTAGAAAGTTAGATTGGTAGCTTTGAAGATATTCCAATTTCCTGGGTCAGAGGCTTGGTTTTTGAGCTGTATGGCCTCTCAGTCGTAATATTTCCGGTTCCTATGCATCTCTGAGTTCGTGTGGATCATAGGTCTTAATTCGATAAGCCTTGTTGTGTTTTGGCTCATTGCTTCTCTCCTAGTCTGACATTTGTACCATAAAATTTGGAGAACGGTGATAAGCTCCAATGTTAGAAAAATAAAGGTCGTTCCACATATCCTGCAAAGGCCTGGGTGTCTAAAAGGGTGCCATGGTCTATTTCTCTCCATTGTTATTAAGACAAGTTTTTACATAACAGGTAGGTTAATAACAAGATTATGCTTATTATTGTTCCTGCCGTAATAATTATTGAATATCTACGTTCGGCCTCGCTCCAGGCTATTAATGCTCTTCCTCCTGGGGTTTCACAAATTGGGATGTGGTCTCTTTCACCTGTCATTAATTAGTTTCCCTTTTCCTATTTTAGTTCTCACCCTAGGTTCCTATCTTGGCCATTGGTTTCTTCACTGATGTTGAGACGAACTTCCCCTATTGAGAAAGCTCCCCTTTGTATTCAGACTTTTGCCTCAAGGAACAGTGATGAGCAACTAATCTTTCTCTTCAACATGTTTTAGTAACTTACAGTGTGAAAGATAAATCAAGGATGTCCTTTTCTGTTATTTTTTACTGCGGTTCGTGTTGTGAGCAATACCTGATATGGACCCTCCCACCTTGGACATGACCAGTTTTTTCATTGGAGACTTTGATCAAGATCGAATCTCCAGGTTTCACGGCTTGAATCTGGACGTTGGTGGTTTAACCTGGAAGAGAGCTAGCAGAAGAAACTTCTTGCCTCGTTAGCACTTTCCTCATGTAGTCTGCTAGAGTTTGGTCAGCCTCTTCATTTATTCTCTTGAAAGGCTTTGTGGTATAATATAGGGTCTACCATTCATGAGTTGCAACCTTTTTTTTTTACCTGTTGCTGTTGGCGTTATTCTCATGTTAAGAACCACTAAAGGCAAACAATATACCCATTTTTTTTTCCTGTTTATTCCCTTGTTTTCTTTAATTTACTCTCTAAAAATGTGTTATATCTTTCCACTAGCCCTGCAGATTGAGGATGGTAGGCACAGTTATTTTTTAAAAATGATTTTTAGGTTCTGAGCTATTAGTGATATTATATTATTGACAAAATGACTTCCGTTGTTGTTATAAATCTTTTCGGGAATCCCAAAGCGAGGAATGATGTCCTTTACTAGTGCTTTTGCTACTGTCAATGCATCTGGGGTTGCTGTTGGCAACATTTCTATCCATATGAACATATCTATGATTATTAGACAATATTTATTTCCTTCGCACTTATTTAGCTCTATGAAATCCATATATCTGTTGAAATGGGTATTGGAGTTTTGGAAATTGTCCTCGTATAAGTCTCATGTTATCTTGGGGGTTATGTTTTTTACAGATAGGGCAGGCTGTTTTGAGCAGTTAGTAAAGCCATAATTCGTGAACACCTTTTGTTTGATTGCTATCATCACTCCTGTTGAGGCATGGCACAACCCATGACTCAATATTGCAGCATATCTACAGTAAAAAGGTTAGTCGGTAAGATTGGCTTTCTTTCTGGTCATTTGTATAACCCGACTACTTGTTTAGCTCCTTTTTTTTCCCATTTTTGTTTTTCTGAATCGGATGAAGCTTTTTGCATATCTTTCAAACTTCGTGATCAATATAGTTCTGTTGCATTTGTAGTGACAGTATTTCTTTTGTTGCTGCATCTTGGGCTGCAATGTCAGCTTTTGCATTTCCTTGTGATATTGGGTCATTCTTTCCTGTAGGTGCTGCGCATTTGCAGATAGCCAACTTTTTTGGAGGTTGAATTGCTTCAAGTAGTTTAAGTATTAGGACTATATGATTAATCCCTTTACCTGTTGAAGTCACCATACCTCTATTTTTCCACTGTTGGTCAAAAACGTTTATAGTTAAAAAGGCTCTGTCTGCAGTCTCTGGCCCAGTGTCATAGTTTCCCACAAACATAACACCCCTCCCTCCTGTTTGCATCTCCTCGTCCCCCTCTGCCTCTGCTTCTACCTCTACCTTTCTACCTCCTTCCTCTGTAATCTATTTCTAGCACAAACACTGCTGCTCCTTCTTCACTAAGGACAAAAATCTGTCCCTTCTTGCTCTCCTTTTTGTTTTTAAAATGTTGAACTTCATGCCTGGTTGCCTCCAGTGTTGGAGCCAACCCCCAGGCACGATGAACAACTATATGTTTTGTCACGAAACTGCTAATTTGGGGCAAACATCCTTTTGAAAAGGCGTTTTTTTTAAATTACTGTTCATAAGGAGAATCTTGATCTGGATTAGCTGGAGGGTTCAATCCGCTGTGGTTATCAAAAAACTTCTTCTTGTCTATGGTGATAGTGACCTATGTCTTCGTCTTCTTTCTGGATACAGCGATTTATCTCAGTCCAGTTTGGTACTACATTTATGTCTTCTTTGTCCTCTAGGATGAGGGTCTTTTCTTTCGTTTTGCCTTGCTTTCTTTTGTTAGGTTATGTTAGCCACTCCCTAGTCTGAAGCAGCCTGTATTTTTCACATAGTTTTTTTTTTCCCTTTTTTTTTTTCAAGCCTTCTCTATGTTTTTTAAAAGTTTTGAGCGTGCTTATGGTCCTAATTTACCATTAAATCCAAACTTATCCTGCCATATTTGACATAAAGTATTTGACTTTTTTTTCTTTTGTATAAACTTTGCGTCTCCACTGCACTGTGTCTTTGTCTTATGACAACTGTTTCCCATTTTCTATCCCCTTTTCAGCAATGAAAAGACATATATGTTCCGAGCAACTGGACCAATCAGTAAACATACTGCGTCTGTTGTCACCGTTAGGTTTCCACAGCCAAACAGTCTTGTTGTCACCGTTAGGTTGCCAACTGTTTATCTTTTACTGAGACACTGCCGAATATCTATTCCCACCCTTTTACACAGACACACACACTCAACACATTCATACTCTATCGCGATCCTAGTTCCCAGAACTATTATTGTTTTTAACGTGCACACGGAGTTATTTATTCCTGTAGCCTTCTCACACAGAATATGGCCTATTTTGGTTTAACTTCACTGGTTTATACAGGTCTTAGTTACCAATTCTTTGGTTTAACTTCACTGGTTTATACAGGTCTTAGTTAACCATTCTTTGGTTTAACTTCACTGGTTTTTAGAGGTCTTAGTTAACCATTCTTTGGTTTAACTTCACTGTTTTTTACAGGTTCTTAGTTAACCTTTCTTTCTTATGAGTTCCCAGAACTCTCCTCTTACCTTGAGTCTGATGGTCTATGTCTTTGATTTCTACGATCCCATCACCTTTCCCCCTTCCAGTGGTTTCTGGCCTCTGAGAAACAGCAATTCAGCTGGAGGTCTTTTGTCTAGGAGTCCCAGACTCCCCCCGTGCACGGTTTCAGTCCCGATCCTGGATGGGGGAAAGGCTGTTGGGATCCGGCTCAAAGGACCAAGTTGTTAGGAAAAATGTTCAAATGAAGCACAGAGTCATCCGGAGTCAAGGCAAGAGGTTTAATGAAGTTGCATCAAGGAGACAAGTCAGCACGGCAGCGCAGAGTTGTCTGAGGTGTTAAGCTAAAACATGGGTTTATTTAGAGAGAATGTTTGCTAAGGGTGGTCCCTATACATGATAAAGGAAAAAAAAGCCAGTTTAGCATTGTCTGGAAGGTCTCACACTCCGTCAGCTGAGCTGGCCTTAAGGCCTGTACAGTACAATGTTTGTACACTATGTTCTACTACAATGAGCTCTTTTTTGTTAAGCATAAGATAAGTACACATTTTTTTGACAGCCTCCTATACCGACACTGGAAGATGGCTCCACAGGAGAGGAGTTTGATAGCTGAAGGCTCTTCCTCCCATTCTACTTTTGGAGATTCTTGGGATCACCAATAACCCTGCATCCGGCAAGCGTAAGGTTCTGGATGGGTGATAGGGTACTATGAGCTCTTTAAGATAAGATGGTGCCTGACCATGAATAGCTTTGTAGGTGAAGACAAGGATTTTAAATTCTATTCTGAATTTATCTGGGAGCCAGTGTAAAGAAGCCAGTACGGGGGAAATATGGTCTCTGATTTTAGTTCTAGTCAGTACACGTGCTGCTGCTTTTTGGATTAACTAAGGACTCTTTAAAATCTTATTAGGGCAGCCTGAAAATAAAGAATTATAGTAATCCAGCCTGGAAGTAACAAATGTGTGAACTAGTTTTTCTGCATTTTGTTGAGATTTTAGCGATGTTACGGTGGTAAAAGAAGCCCTTCCTTGATATCAGTTTTACATGTGAGTTAAAAGATGTCTCCTGGTCAAAGAAAACACCAATGTTTCTGAAAGTGGTGCTTGAGGTCAAGGCAATGCCATACAGATTAACTATGTTGTTGGATAATGACTCTCTAATGTGTTTAGGGCCCAGCACAATTACTTCAGTTTTGTCAAAGTTTAACAATAAAAAGCTATGAGACTTCCAGTTTTTTAATGTCCTTAAGACATGTCTGGAGATTAGCTAACTGATGGGTTTCATATGGCTTCATTGATAAGTATAATTGTGTGTCATCTGCATAGCAATGGAAATGTTTGGATCGCTTTCTAATAATATTAACTAAATGAAGCATGTATAGAGTGAATAGTAAGGGTCCAAGCACAGAACCTCCATGACTAACCTTGTCGTATCTGGACGATTCATCATTAAAATGAAAAAAAAAAAATTCTATCAGATAAGTAGGACTTAAATTATCTTAAAGCAGAACATTTAATGCCAATGCAGTGTTCCATCCTCTGTAGTAGGATGTGATGATCAATAGCGTCAAAAGCTGCACTAAGATCTAATAAGACTAGTACAGAGATAAGTCCCTCATCAGATGCAGTGAAGAGGTCATTTGTAACTTTTACCAGTGCTGTTTCTGTGCTGTGATGCTTTCTAAAACCTGACTGGAAGTCTTCAAATAGACTATTATCCTGAAGAAAGCCACATAGTTGTTTAGCTACCGCTTTCTCTAGAATCTTTGAAAGAAAGGAGAGGTTGGATATTGATCTATTGTTGCCTAGAACTTCTGGATCCAGGGTAGGTTTTTTTTTAGGAGCGGTTTAATTACAGCTACTTTAAAAGACTGGGGCACATAACCTGTTACAAGGGATAGATTGATAATATTTAGTAGTGGATTGCTAATTAAGAGTAAAACGTCTTTGAGCAACCTAGTAGGTATGGGGTCTAGTATACAGTTTGATGATTTAGATGAAGATAATGTTGTCGTTAGTTCCTTAAGGTCAATTGGATGGAAGCTTTCCAAACACACATCAGGACTAATAACAGCCTCTATAATTCCTGTTGCTGAACTGGAATCTGTGGAGTGTAGGATATTTTCTCTGATAAGCCTATTTTTATTATTGAAGAAGTTCATAAAATCATTACAGGTGAGGGCTCTAGGAATGCATGGTTCAATAGAATGATGGCTCTCAGTCAGCCTGGCTACAGTGCTGAAAAGGATCCTGGGCTTATTCTTGTTTTCTTCTATTAATGCTGAATAGTAGTCTTTTCTTTCTCAGTGAAGGGCCTTCCTTTATACTTTAAGGCTATCCTGCCAGGCCAGGCGTGACTCTTCGAATTTAGTGGAACACCATTTCTTTTCAAGTTTATGATTTTTCTGTTTTAACTTGTGAGTACTAAGATTATAGGATGGAGCGAGTCTCTTGTTTTTTTTGTTTTCTTTTTAACTGGGCAATACAATCGGGTGAAGCACGTAGAGAGAGGGCAGTGCAATGAGCAAGGTGATGGAGCTGGGAAGGGCTAAAATTAAAATATGACTCCTCTGTTATATTGGGATATGGCATTGAATTTATTGCAGAGGGAATCATTTCTTTAAATTTTTCAACAGTGTCCTCAGATATTCGTCTGTTATAATAACTCGTGACTCTCAGTGTATAGTCAAGGAGCAGAAATTCAAATGTTAGAAGATAATGATCTGACAAAAGCAGATTTTGCGAAGATTTTAAGTGATCAGTTTCAATGCCCAATATCAGAACAAAATCAAGGCTGTGATTAAAAGTGTGAGTTGATTCTTGTACACACTGACAGAGGCCAAATTAATCTAACAGTGACAGAAATGCAGTACCAAAGCTGTTGTTTTCTACATGGATATTAAAGTCAACTACAATAATAACTTTATCCTTTTTAAGGACCAATGCTGAGAGAAACTCAGTGTAGGGTCCAGGTGCTTGATACACTATAACAAACATAGTTGGTTGCAGAGTTTTCATGGTTGGCTCGGAAATGCCAGGAATTACATTTTCAAATGAACTAAAATTTTGTTTGGGCTAAGGGTTTATTGAATTGAAAATGGATGCAACTCCACCTCCTCTACCAGTGTCTCTGGGAATGTGTGTGCTAATGTGACCGGGAGGAGTGGATTCATTAAGGCTGACATAATCATCTTGACACAGCCAAGTTTCAGTTGGGCAGAATAAATCAAGTTGAGTTCTATTATGAACCTTTTTTATTTGGTTTACTAAATTTATGTGGGGGGACAGACACAGTCTCTTTGGGCTTGTAGGTGGATGACTGTAACGGAAGCACAGAAAAGCATGTAAGACTGAAACGCTGCTTCCTGGCATCAACTCTAAATTGTCAATTTGGCTGACTAATAAAACTGGCCATATTTCAACACATGAGAGCAGCTCCTTGCCAAGTGGGATGGACGCTGTCTCTCCTAATTAGACCAGGTCTTTCCCAGAAAGTTTTCCAATTATCAATGAAGCCCACATCATTTACTGAACACCACCTCAACAGCCAGCGGTTGAATGACGACATGCAGCTAAACATGTCGTCACTGCTCAGATTAGGCAGAGGACCAGAGAAAACTATTGAGTCCGACAGTATTTTGTCAAAAGCACACGCCACCTCAACATTAATTTTAGTGACTTCTGACTGGCGTAGGCCAATGTCATTACCAACGACAGGAATTATAATCTTACAGTTTTTAAGTTAACTCTTTGCCAGCAGCTTTAAATTTGATTCCATGTTAGCCGTTCTGGCCCCGGGAATACATTTGACTATGGCCGCTGGTGTGGGAAATATCATGGTTCGCAATATAGAACTGCCAATTACTAGCGTACGGTGCGTCATTGAGTGGGGAGACTGTGTTTGAAATGGGGATCAGGGAACATTTACAATTTAGCTCACATTTCATAATTTTTACAGAATAATGTAGAGCTGAACCTAAAGTAGCCAGGTGTGGTATTGGAAATATGGGTCAAAATATGTTGGAAATATGTTTCTAAATAAAAAGAGTGTCAGATCTGGCTGATCTGGATGTAAGATTAAAGGAAACACATTTAAAATATTTAATATGGCTCAAATACTGTTTGAACAGTGCTTGGGTCATGTGGAGAAAATAAAGATAGGGAAAGTCACCTGGTACACTGCACACAAATTTGACTAATAAAATCATATCAAATCAAATATAGCCCCAAATCCCAAATTACAAATTGTCCCACTGGGCTTTTACAGTACAGATGTGACATCCTCTGTCCATAGACCCTTGAACTGGGTGAGGAAAATTTACCAAAAAACCATAACCAGGGAAAAATAAGAAACCTCAGGAAGAACCACAGAGGAGGGATTTCTCTTCCTAGGACGGACAGACGTGCAATAGGTTTCACTTTTACAGTACAACAGATTAGTAAGAATGTGTGAGTTCATGAATCTATAAATCCAGATGTATTAGAAATCTATAAAACCAGAAGCAGGTGTAGTCTGTTGTTTCAGGAGTCATATTGGTCCATGTATCCAGATTTGTGTCTGGCTCATGAAATGTATGAGTCCAAGAGTATGTGGAATCTATAAATTCAGAAGTATGTAAAGTCTATTGATCCAGAAGTCTAATTTGTTCCAGTCTGACCTTAGCCACTTCCCCGCTTCCAAAAGCCTGTATGGGCAGTAGAGTATGTCTTTTCTATATCTGTTGCAGATTCATGCAGGAGAGCCTGTTTTAGAAACTGATCTGCCAGCCTGTTCCACTACAAGGTAAATCTCTCTGTAGTAACTGGAATTTGGAACTGGAAGTGATGAGACAAAAGAGACAAACCAAAAACATTGCTGGTCTCACTACCCTCATGTAAAGTATTCTATTTTGCTAATGATCCAATTTGACACGACTATGACTGTGATGAACTGGCATCCTCTCCAGGGTGTATCCTGCCTTTGCTCAATGACAGATTGGATAGGCTCCAGCCCCCCTTGAGCATAGATAGGATAAGCAGTGACAGATAATGGATAAGTAGATGGATAGTAGATTTTGACAATCAGGGCTCTGAATGTTTACAATCCTTCATTGCAGATATTTTATCCTGGAACGTACATCTCAGGCTTTGTAAGGACACGTAAATCCAAGGTTTCATGTGTCACAGGAGGTTCAAACTGCATGCTCTGGCTGACCCTCTGATCATCCAGGCTGATCCTTTGTTCAGTTAGATTTAGTGATTAATCCGAGGAGAAAGAGCATGTTTCAAACAGGACAGAGACGGGTGAAGAATACATTAAGGAAAGGGAGAGAGTGAGGTGGGGAAAGTTAGCACACATGCCACAACAGCCCCTCTTTCCCACTGTGAGCCTAGTTTTTCATTTTTCCAGTTTTTTTCTGTCTCATGAATTGCATTTTTTGTTTCAGCACCCTCATCTTCAATTCAGCAACCCATCACCTCCTATTCAATTTTGATTTGGGTAACAAATATAAGAAGCTCAGTGAATTTTTGAAGTTGAAGTGAAGTTGTTGTGGTGCCAAAGTTTTAAAAAGTGTCTGCCTGTATTTTCACTTGGCTTCTAAGACACAGACAGTCAGACACTCAGTATTGCTAAATAAAGTGCGGCAGAATAAGAAACTAGATAGGACAAGACTAATTAGCTATACAAGCACCAAAGACGAAAAAAAAGGGGGCGTGAGTTTGTGTGTGTGTATGTTTGAGAGAGAGTGAGCCTTTCAAAGGAAATAGAGCCAGCAGTAAAGAGGATGTGTACAGAATCATAACAGTTCCGTGTTTTTTTCTATGCTTTGTGTACATACCTCTTGAGGTTTTTGGCCTTGCAATGATTAAACCATGTATACACCACTGATGTCTTTGGTACAGACTGAGTTAATGAACATGATAAACTATTTTACTTATGGCATTATATACCAAATTTGCTTCACAGGGCTTTATAATATACAATATGTAATGTTCATGACAAATTCTGCAAATACTTTTTAAATAAATCTGTATTAGTGAGTACATTACCTTTGATAAAATAATTAATCCCCCTGGTTAACGACACCAAGTCACAGAATCGATGTAGGCTGGGGATGCCAGACAGGTCTCGAGGTATAGACTGTGCAAAGATGCTCCTGAGACAGTACAGCAAATACCTTGAATTATGAGATGCAGGCAGGCAAAATTAAAAAAAAAAAAAAAGGCTGGTTAGACGCACTAGTGTATTAATTAGGATAGAATGACTGATTGTAACTAAAAAGAACTCATAACCAAAAGCATCAGTTACAGTCTATCTCTGTCTCTCAAGCATCCATTATGCTGGAACAGTCAAAATTGACTTTGTTTGCAGTTTGAACTGTCTGTTTTACAGACATCTGTTTAATACTGTTTAGGGATGTTCTGTGAGGAAATGCTTTTTTGGCTGCAGGGGAATTTTCACTGCATAACTCTGTGTGGCCACTCAGTTGGAATCAGTCAGTCATTACTGAGTATTATCATCATATCCAAATCTAAATGGCCTTGTCAGAAATGAGCCAGGCCTGCAAAGGCTCAAGAAAAGGCAAATGCCAATCAATGCCTTCTGGTTTGATTGGTGTACACAGTTGTTCTCCGCTGACTGCAAGGCCCGGAGAGTGATAGGAAAAGGCTAGTTACAGCCTTATCAAACACTGGTTGGTTGAGGAGCTTGATCTCAACAATATACGGTTCAACACAAACATTTTTTTTTTTGATGGACTTGGAGAATTTTTGATTGAATCTCTGATTTTGGAGCTTTGTTTTGTGAACAGAATAAATTGTGACTCGTGCTGATATTTGTACTCAGAAAGCCAAACTAAATCATCATAACTGCCATCCACAGTAGCTTATATTAATATTGGGCTGGTTGAATATTTAACATACAAACTCCTGGGAAGGATGTATTTAACAATCTTTACAGACCTGACAGTGTGAATATCTGACACATCAGAGGGTTTCATCCTTTTGCTCAGGTGGCCAAGACTTTTTCCAGCAGTCAGTAGTCACTGCCATCAGTGTGTGAATATGTGGTTGAAAGCTGATTTGTATAGCACTGTATGTTATTCAGCTTGCTCTGACCTACAAATCCAAAATTGCTGGTATTTATCGACCCATTAATACAACATTTTACAAATTTTGAATTTTGATTTTAAAATTACAAATTATGTATATATTTGGTATGGGTATGCTCAGCTGAGTGCACACACCAAAAAACAGATACTGACTTAAATGACAATTCATGTAAAAGGAGATTGCCTTCCCTGTCTCTGTAACTGATGGGACCCTCATAATAATGACCAGTTAAAAATCAACACTGGAGGGAGACATTGTGCAGTCTTCTTCTTCTTCTTCTTCTTCTTCTTCTTCCTTTTACTGTTATTATTATCATTAATGGTGATTCGTCTTTCTGTTTGGGCACTCTCATGCCAATAGTGCAGCCACTGATACATTATCTGTGCAGATAATACCTGGAGGAAGCGAGGTGACAGGAAGTGGGTGGGCTTCAGAGACAAAAAGCAAAAAGGATTCAAGATGTTACCGGGCTCTTTTTTAGTATACCCTCATGTGGTGATAGGCTAACATTTGCTTTCATGACAACAAGGATGGAGCATCTCATCCTGCTACATCTGCACTCTTTTACTGTAAAGCCTTGCTGTTATTAGGCTCCAGATTTTTTCTTCCTGTCATACTGGAATAAGCAGAACATCACTGACAAGATGTCATCTGGTTAGCAGTATTTTCTTTCTTTCTTCCTTTTTTGGCTTTGCCTGTCAGGGTCCGTGAGTGTAAAGTGTCTGTCTGTTAGGGTCAGTTCGTGGTTCCCCTCTTGTTTTGAAATCCCTATGTGTCTATTCCCCACTTACGGTCTAGTCTTGTACCCCAGGTGTGTTTGATTATTCCCTCTCCCTAATGTGTCCCACCTGTGTCCAATTGTCTACCTCTCCCTCGTGTATTTAACCCCCGTGTTCCCTTCCTCCTGTGCCAGATTGTCTTGTCTTCCTAGCGAGCAGTCCAGTGTATATTCCGTGTAAGTCTCCTTGTATCCGATCTGTATTCCATGTTCCGATTACTGAGTTTGCCTTATCCTTATCTGTAGCTCTGCATAATTTGAATTTCTGGTTTGACATTTATTATTAAAACGACTACTGATTTAGAAAACCCCCTGTGTGACTCTGTACAATTGGGTCCTCGGTTTCCCAAACCTGATATTGCCTAGCTTTTTCCACGAGTCACCACAGTGAATCCTTCTCCTCCATCTCTCCCTGTCCTCTTCATCTTCTTCTCTAACACTAACTATCTGCATACGCTCAGAGCACTCCTCTGTGCATTGAACGGCATACACAACATTGCTGAGCTTATGCCTGGGTGTTTTATCCTTGGGGTGGACCAGTCGCTGTCTTAAGGTCTGGCTCAAAGGTCTTTGAAGTTGACTGAAATTTTATGTTTTTGGAAGATTCTTCTGAATTTTTCTGATAGCCCTGCCACATATGGGATAACTACGTTCTTCTGTTTTTCCCTTTCTGCCTCAGGTGGTTCTTTGTGGTGCCTTTTGGACGATTTGACAAAGGTCCACTTAGGGTAGCCGCATGTCTGGAGCGCTGTCTTGATGTGTTTCAATTCCTTTTGTTTTCCCTCTGTGCTGGAGGGAACCTTCTGGGCCCGGTCATGCAGTGTCCGGATTACCCCCAGTTTGTGCTCCAGTGGGTGGTGGGAGTCAAATAAGAGGTACTGGTCTGTGTGTGTGGGCTTCCTGTAGACCTCGATGCTGAGGTTACCATCTTTATCAAGAGACACCGCACAATCCAGGAAGGGCAAAATGTTATCTCTCGTATCCTCCCTGGTGAACTTGATGTTCTTGTCCACCGCATTTATGTGTCGCGTGAAAGCCTCCAATTCTTGGGTTTTGATTTTGACCCATGTGTCATCCACATATCTGAACCAGTGGCTGGGAGCTGTTCCTGTGAAGGAGTTCAGGGCCCTCTCCTCCACCTCCTCCATGTAGAGGTTCGCCACGATAGGAGACACTGGAGAACCCATGGCACAGCCGTGTTTCTGTCTGTAAAAAACTTCATCGTATTTGAAGTATGTCGTGGAAAGGCAAAGGTGCAGAAGGTTGCAAATTTGGTCAGGGTTGAGGTTAGTTCTGGTATCTAGGGAGCTGTCTTGTTGTAGGCGTTTCCTAACTGTCTCTACTGCCTCACTGGTCGGTATGCAAGTGAAAAGAGAAGTGACATCGAAGGAGACCATGGTTTCATCCGGTGGTAGAGTAAGGTTCTGTATCTTCTTCGTGAAATCTATGGAGTTTTGGATGTGGCGTGGTGTGTTCCCCACCAAAGTGGACAAGATGCCAGAGAGGTGTTTGGCGATGTCGGCAGACTCACAAATTCCAATCTTTGCTGAACAAAGCCTACAGAACAGAGACCAGACCAACACACCTAGGAGCCAAACACAATGAAGGCGCATCAGCAGACGTCCAGGACAAATGGGTGAAGAACCTATCTCACAGGTTCCTCACGAAACCGGAAAGAGATGTGCTGGCAAAAGGCCTGAATTTCGCAATCTCTCCACGACAACTACCTATAGTGGATCTCATCACAGCTACAGAGTCAGCAATTAAGAGCAACAAGCTGAACTCCTCTGAAGCTGAACAGATCCAACTTAAAGTGTCAGCCAGCCTTGCCAGTGCGAAAATACCTCCCTCCAATATCACTATCGAAGAAAGGAGGGCGATTTCTGCACTGGGCAAGGATCCAAGCATCACTATCCTTCCCAAATGGGTGAAGAACCTATCTTACAGGTCCCTCACGATACCGGAAAGAGATATAACCTCACTGCTCAGCGACCATGAAACTTATGAGGTCTTAAAAAGGGACCCCACCAGCAGATACAAGAAGAATGTGATAGAACACCTACAGAAACTGGAAAAAGACCACATCATTGACCGCCCTACCTATTACCGTCTGCACCCTGGAGAGGCCATTCCATGCATCTATGGTCTCCCCAAGATCCAAAAGGAAGGAGTGCCACTCAGACCCACCGTCAGCAGCATCAATTCGGTGACCTACAACATCGCCAAACACCTCTCTGGCATCTTGTCCACTTTGGTGGGGAACACACCACGCCACATCCAAAACTCCATAGATTTCATGAAGAAGATACAGAACCTTACTCTACCACCGGATGAAACCATGGTCTCCTTTGATGTCACTTCTCTTTTCACATGCATACATGTGACAACTGTCTCTACTGCAGTGAGGCAGTAGAGACAGTTAGGAAACGCCTACAACAAGACAGCGCTCTAGATACCAGAACTAACCTCAACCCTGACCAAATTTGCAACCTTCTGCACCTTTGCCTTTCCACGACATACTTCAAATACAATGTTTGTATTTTACAGACAGAAACACGGCTGTGCCATGCGTTCTCCAGTGTCTCCTATCGTGGCTAACCTCTACATGGAGGAGGTGGAGGAGAGGGCTCTGAACTCCTTCACAGGAACAGCTCCCAGCCACTGGTTCAGATATGTGGATGACACATGGGTCAAAATCAAAACCCAAGAATTGGAGGCTTTCACGCGACACATAAATGCGGTGGACAAGAACATCAAGTTCACCAGGGAGGATACGAGAGATAACATTTTGCCCTTCCTGGATTGTGCGGTGTCTCTTGATAAAGATGGTAACCTCAGCATCGAGGTCTACAGGAAGCCCACACACACAGACCAGTACCTCTTATTTGACTCCCACCACCCACTGGAGCACAAACTGGGGGTAATCCGGACACTGCATGACCGGGCCCAGAAGGTTCCCTCCAGCACAGAGGGAAAACAAAAGGAATTGTCAGAAGAATCTTTCAAAAACACAAAATTCCAGTCAATTTCAAACCGGGCCAGACCTTAAGACAGCGACTGGTCCACCCCAAGGATAAAACACCCAGGCATAAGCTCAGCAATGTTGTGTATGCCGTTCAATGCACAGAGGAGTGCTCTGACCTTTATATAGGTGAAACCAAACAGCCCCTCCACAGACGCATTGCACAACACAGGAGAGCCACCTCATCGGGACAGGACTCAGCTGTACATCTGCATCTTAAGGAGAAAGGTCACTCCTTTGAGGACTCCAATGTCCACGTTCTGGACAGAGAGGACAGATGGTTTGAAAGAGGAGTAAAAGAGGCCATCTATGTCCACTTGGAGAAACCCTCTCTAAACAGGGGTGGTGGACTACGACACCATTTGTCTGCTACCTACAATGCTGTCTTGGGAGCCTTCCCCAGGCGGTTTAACCCCCACACGCACCTGGGGCCATGTGAACCCAAGGTGTCACACGGAACCAAGGGTGAGGGGCAAACACTCTCGAGTGATTCACACCCGGGCTCTTGTGACCTTAACGACTCACACGATGCCTAGCCAGACGAACGCACCCCCGAGGCTGTTGTTTTCTAAACACGTCCTCCTTGTTGGTGATTGTTTCACCAACAAAGAGGCTGTTGGTTTCAAAACACGTCCTCTTTGTTGTTGATTGTCTCACCAACAAAGGAGGCTGTTGGTTTCAAAACACGTCCTCTTTGTTGGTGATTGGTGATTGTCTCTACCCACTCGGGGTTAAATACCTGGGTTTCCCGCACTGAACCTCAGAACTGAAGAAGCCTTTCGGATGAGAGGCGAAACGTTTTCAAACAAGATAAGAAGTCCAGTTGCTTCCTACTAAACACTCCGAGATCAAGATGACCTGGATGACTGAGAACCTTCACGGACACTTGAAAAATAGCTTATTTTTTTCTCACTAAAATATACCTTTATAGCCTTAAAATGGCTGCACTCTTTAACTGAACTCTGAATGCCTGGCAGCTCAGATGAACATGCTGCTGAAAGATGGGACCCACCCTTAGTGGACACTGGACCCCCAGAAGGGAATGATTCCTTGCAATAACCCGCCTCTGCATGACATCAAAGCTCCTGTCGGGCGTCATTGCAGCCAAGATGAGTAGGCATGTGGCTCAATACATGAGCAGGGCCCAGAAAGGGGTTACTAGTGACACCAGAGGAGCCAAAATACTGGTGGACAGGGCAGTCTATAGAGACTGTAAGACCTAGAAGAATAACCTGTGCACTGTCTGGATTGACTACAAGAAAGCCTATGAGTCAATGCCACATACATGGATACTGTATAGCTTGTCTTTGTCTTCATCAAAAACTCGATGGGGCTGTGGAAGACTACTCTGGAAGCCAATTGAAGGCCAGCTGCCCAACTTGGCATCATGTGCGGCTTACACAAAGGAGATGCACTATCCCCACTGCTGTTCTGCATTGTTCTGCAACGCCCTTAGCCAGATCATCACAAAGAGTGGCCTCGGATACCGGTTCAGAAATGGAACCATCAGCCACCTCCTCTACATGGATGACATCAAGCTGTATGCAAAGATTGAGTGAAACACTGACTCACTGATCCACATCACCAGGATCTACAGCAATGACATCGACATGTCATTTGGGCTAAGTGTAGCTGGATGATATCAAAGAAAGGCAAAATTATCACAACTGAAGACACCTACGTAGAGTAAGGCAGGTCCTGAGAAGGCAGCTGAATGGTCAGAACAAGATCCCAGCCATCAACACCTATGCCCTGCCAGTCATCAGATGCCCTGCTGGTATAATAACCTTGCCAAAAGAGAAGATAGACGTCAGAGGTATCAAGACAAGGAAGCTCCTCACCATGCATGGAGGGTTTCACCCCGAGTCCGGCACCCTGAGGCTGTACACTAAGTGGAAAGAAGGAGGCCGAGGATTAGTGAGCATCAGAGCCACTATCCAAAATGAAACAACAAAGATCCAGGAATACATCAAGAAGATGGCCCCGAATGATGACCTGCTAAGTGAATGCCTCATGCAGCAGAAACCCAGTAAGGAGAAGGAAGGAGAAGAGAGACCATCATGGAAGGACAAGCCCCCCTGCACGGGATGTACCACTGACAGAGAGAGGAAGCGGCTGATATCGATAAAACATACCAGTGGCTGGAAAAGGCTGATCTCAAGGACAGCACAGAGGCGCTGATCATGGCAGCACAATAACAGGCCTTGAACACAAGATCACTAGAGGCTGGGGTCTACCACAATAGACAGGACCCAAGGTTCAGACTGTGCAAAGATGCCCCTGAGACAGTGCAGCACATAACAGCAGGGTGCAAGATACAGGTAGGTAAGGCATACTTTGAGTGTCATAACCAAGTGATTGGCATAGTATACAAAAATATCTGCACCAAGTATGGGCTGGAGTTTCCAAGATCAAAGTGGACAACACCTCCAAAGGTGATTGAAAACGACCAAGCTAAGATCCTGTGGGACTTCCAGATCCAGACCGATAAGATGGTGGTGGCTAACCAACCAGATATCGTGGTGGACGACAAGCAGGAGAATCCAAAAAATTCAAATCAAATCAAATTTTATTTGTATAGCCCAAAATCACAATTTAAAAATTATCTAACTGGGCTTTGACAAAATGTACAGAGGTGACATCGTCTGCCCTTAGACCAGGGGTGGGCAAACTACGGCCTGCGGGCCACATCCGGCCCGTTGGTCTTTTTAATCCAGCCCGCAGAAGATTGGTATAGAATTGCCCAAATCAAATCATATCATAATTATGACTGCATTCATTTGACCTTGTCCTGTAATGCCTGGCTTTCCACCAGGTGGCGCATTAGGCACAGTGATACATTGACTTGATTTGCGGAGCCGGGGCTACTCTCTGTTATTACTCTGTTACTGCTCTGAACCCATCTGCAACAATGAGTGGGCCAAAGAAAAGAAAAGTCGACAGTGAATGCCTAGTATTTAATAAGGAATTGACAACTAAATACTTTTTTCACTGAAGTCCAGTCAAATGCTGTATGTCTTATTTGCCAAGAAACCGTTGCGGTTTTAAAGGAATACAACATCAGCCGTCACTTTTCCACCAAGCATGCTAATTACGCTAACAACCAGTCAACGCAAGAACGGATGGCTACCGCTCAGAGGTTGACAGCTAGTTTGCTGGCTCAGCAAAACACCTTTATCTGACAAATTGCCATCCAAGAATCAAGCATGAATGCAAGTTATTTGATGGCATTCAAATTAGCAAAGACAAGCAAGCCTTTCTCCAAAGGAGAGTTTCTCAAAGAGTGCATGGTAGAGACAGCAGGTATCTTGTGTCCTGAGAGCAAGAACAAATTTGAAAAAATTAGCATATAACGCAGAACAGTGATTCGCCGTGTTGAGCTAATTGGCGAAGACTTAGCTAGCAAGCTAAACAAAAAAGCGGGGCCATTTACATTATATTCCTTGGCACTGGACGAAAGCAATGTCATAAAGGACACCGCTCAGCTTTTAATTTTTATCAGAGGGTTTAATGGCAATTTTGAGATAACAGAGGAGTTTTTGGCCACGGAATCCCTAAAGGGGAAAACACGGGGAGAGGACTTGTATGACAGTGTGTCGGGAGTCATCAAGAGGCACAAGCTACCTTGGAGCTACGCTCGCCAGCGTTACCACAGATGGATCGCCAAATCTGACTGGAAAAAACGTCGGGTTGCTCAAAAGAATCCAGGAGAGGGTGAAAGAGGACAACCCTGAGCAGGAGGTAATTTTTTTTGCACTGCATAATCCACCAGGAAGCACTGTGTAAATCCGTATTGCAGCTTAACCACATAGTGAGGCCAGTTGTAAAACTTGTCAACTTTATTCAAGCGAAGCTTGAAGAAACTGACACTGATCACCAGGACTTGCTTTACCACTCCAGTCTCCGCTGGTTAAATTTGGGGAAAGTATGTCAACGAGTGTGGGAGCTCAAACAGGAGATTATCTCATTTTTAGAGCTATTTGAGAAAGCTGACAATTTTCATGAGCTGAGTGACACAGATTGGCTTTTGGATTTAGCTTTTGCTGTGGACATACTGACACACATGAATGAGCTGAATGTGAAGCTACAAGGGAAAGACCAGTTTGTGCATGAAATGTACACAAACGTCAAAGCCTTCAAAACCAAGCTAACTTTATTCTCAAAGCAAATGTCAAACAAGTCATTCGCTTATTTCCCCACACTGGCTACCCTGAAAAGAGGCCCCTCGACATGTGAAAAAATACAGGAAATCACTAGAAGACCTGCACGGAGAATTCTGCCGTCGGTCCTCTGATTTTCGAAAAATTGACAAGTCACTTCAGCTGGTGTCATGTCCCTTCACACAAGACCCTAGAGCAGCGCCACAGGTGTTGCAGTTGGAATTGATTGATCTCCAATGTGACACCGTCTTAAAGGAGAAGATCAACTCTTTTAAACTGGATGAGTTTTATGCTTCATTAAGCGCAGCCAATTTTCCAAACATCCAGAAGATGGCACAGAGGATGCTGGTGTTGTTTGGCTCTACGTATGTGTGTGAACAGACTTTTAGTGTGATGAACACCAACAAAGCACTCCACAGATCCCAGTTGAGTGATGAACACATCAGATCTGTTCTGAGAATTGCCACAACGAAACACCAGACTTCGATGCACTGGTAAAAAGGGTGATCAACAGCACTGATCTCACTAAAAATGAAAGTAAGTATTAACACTGTAATGCCTTTTTTATCTTTATGTTTGGTATGTACGCATCTAGTGCTGGCCCGGTCCGTCTGTCAAATTTTAAAAGTCAATGTGGCCCCTGAGCCAAAAGGTTTGCCAACCCTTGACTGACCCTCAAATCAGGTGAGGAAAAACTTAGAAAAAAAAACCCTAAACAGGGAAAATAAGACACCTCAGGAAGAACTACAGAGGGGGGGATCCTTTTTCCTAGGATGGACAGATGTGCAATAGATGTCACTTGTACAGAACACAACAAAATGATAATAACAGTTTACTTAGAAGGTATAAGACATCCATGAGTCCCAGAGTCTGTGGAATCTATAAATCCAGATGCATGTTTACTGTGTTGGTCCAGGAGTCATTATAGTCCATGTAGCAAGATCTGAGTTTTGCTGATGTAGTCACTGAGTCCAAAAGTATTAATCTATTAATCCAGGGATATGTGAAGTGTATTGATCCAGAAGCATGTGTAGTCTATTGGTCCAGAAGCCATTGTAATCTGTGGATCCCGATTTGCACTTGAAAATCCAGCCTAGGATCTAAATCACAGGATCTCCACAGGAAACACATGCAGGATGATAAAGCAGAAACGACTCCGGGGAAGAAGCAAATTTAGTGTAAGGATATGGACATTTAGAGGAGCAGAGGAATCTGAGTCAGAGGGGGGAGAGAAGAGAGCTCAGTGCATCATGGAGTGTTCCCCCAGCAACCTAAACCTGTAGCAGCATAACTAAGGGCTAGATAGGCCAGCCCTAACTATAAGCTTTATCAAAAAGCAAAGTTTTAAGCCTACTCTTAAAATCAGAGAATGTGTCTGCCTCCTGTACCAAGACTGGAAGCTAGTTCCACAGGAGAGGAGCTTGATAGCTGAAAGCTCTGCCTCCCATTCTACTTTTGGAGATTCTTGGGATCACCAACATCCCTGCATCCTGGGGGCTTAAGGTTCTGGATGGCTGATAGGGTACTATGAGCTCTTTAAGGTAAGATGGTGCCTGACCATGAATAGCTTTGTAGGTGAGGATAAGGATTTTAAATTTTATTCTGAATTTAACTGGGAGCCAGTGCAGAGAAGCCAGTACGAGGGAAATATGGTCTCTGATATTTGTTCTAGTCAGTAAATGTGCTGCTGCATTTTGGATTAACTGAAGCGTTTTTAAAATTGTATTAGGGTAACCTGAAAATAAAGAATTACAGTAATCCAGCCTGGAAGTAACAAATGAGTGAACTAGTTTTCCTGCATCTTGTTGTGACAGGATGTGCCGGATTTTAGCAATGTTACGGAGGTGGAAGAAGGCCGTCCTTGAAATATGTTTAACATGTGGTTTAAAAGGCAGCTCCTGGTCAAAAATAAAACCCAGGTTTCTGACAGTGGTGCTGGAGGCCAGGGTAATGCCATCAAGATTAAATATGTTGTTGGATAATAAGTCTCTAATGTTTTTTTAGGGCCCAGCACAATGACTTCAGTTTTGTCAGAGTTTAACATTAAAAAGTTATGAGACATCAAGTTTTTTTTTTTTATGTCCTTAAGACATGTCTGTAGATTAGCTAACTGATGGGTTTCATCTGCCTACATTGATAAGTGTAGTTGTGTGTCATGTGCATAACAATGAAAATGTATGGATTGCTTTCTAATAATTTTATCTAAAGGAAGCATATAGAGAGTGAATAGTAATGGTCCAAGTACAGAACCTTGGACTCCATGACTAACCTTGTCATATCTTGATGATTCATCATTAACATGAACAAAAAAGGACTTAAAAAAGGACCATCTTAAAGCAGATCCTTTAATGGCAATTTGGTGTTCCACCCTCTGTAGTAAGATGTGATGATCGAGTGTGTCAAAAGCTGTGCTAAGATCTAGTAAGACTAGTATAGAGAAGAAGAGAGAAGAAGGCGGTAGTGGTAGATGTCGCAATCCCAAGTGATAGCAACATCAGGAAGAAGGAATACGAGACTCTCAAAAAAATACCAAGGGCTGAAAGAGCAGCAGGAAAAGATGTGGGGAGTAAAAGCATCAGCAGTACCTGTGGTGATACCAGCAATCAAGGCTCTAACCCCAAGCTGGGAGAGTGGCTCCAACAAATCCCAGGAACAACATCTGAGATCTCTGTCCAAAAGAGCACAATCCTAGGAACAGCTAAGATACTGTGCAGAACCCTCAGGTTCCCAGGTCTCTGGTAGAGAACCTGAGCTTGAAGGATACACAAGACCAACCACAGAGGGCAATTGGGGATTTTTTTCTTTTTTTAATGAAAAGTGAACGAGTAAATTTACAAAATGAAAAAATAAAAAATAAAAATAAGAAATGTACATAAAACAGTAAAGAAAATAAGTGTTAGCCGGGGGAGCATATACAAACATTACCCTATGATTTAAGATTAAAGTAAAATTAATGAAGAAGAAGTTGA
>KV751388.1:446174-480429 GCA_001698575.1 Mola mola | reverse complement strand
CAGACACATATATATATATACAGATACATATTCACTTCAACAAAAATACCATACTGGTTTCACATACTCAGTCCATTTGGTCCATATTGTAAAAAAAAATTTCTCTCTGAATTTTGTGAATTACATCATCAATTGTTGGGGCTTCTGGTTTGAGCCATTTCCTGATGACCGTTTTTTTACTTTCAGTCAGACGCATTAACATTGATTTCTTACCACTGTTATTCCACAGTTCAAATGACAAGTTACCCAGGTATAAAGGGTCTAACTGAAAGGGAATGACAACACCTACAAAGCTATTCATGGTCAGGTACCATCTTATCTTAAAGAGCTCATAGTACCCTATCACCATCTAGAACTTACACTCCCAGGATGCAGGGTTTTTGGTGATCTCAAGGAACTCCAAAAGTAGAATGGAAGGCAGAGCTTTCAGCTAAAAAGCTCTTCTCCCTTGGAACCATCTTCCAGTCTCGGTATGGGAGGTGGACGCACTCATGATTTTAAGAGTAGGCTTAAAACTTACCTTTTTGATAAAGCTTATAGTTAGGGCTGGACTATCTAGCCCTTAGTTATGTTGCTATAGGCTTAGGTTGCTGGAGGAACGTTCCACGATGCACTGAGCTCTCATCTCTGCCTTCTCTGACTCTGACTCCATCTCTGCTCCTCTAAATGTCCATATCCTTATACTAACTCTACTTCTTCCCCAGATTCGTTGTGTTTTATCATCCTGCAGGTTTTTGTAGGTCATGGTGGGAGCTGCTGCTGTGGTTCTGTCTGAGACCTACTGCTCACATTTGGATAGGAGATCCTGTGACTTGGATCCTTGGCTAGATTGATCAGCCTAGCCCACGGATTACAACGACTTCTGGACCAACATACTATACCCACACTATATCTGGATAAATAGACTCATATGAATTCAAACATTTTTAGAACAAACATTTTCCTTGTTTAGGGTTTTTTAAGGTTTTCCTCACCTGGTTCGAGGGTCTAAGGGCAGAGCATGTCACATCTGCACAGTTTGTCAAAGCCCAGTGAGATAATGTGCACATTTTTATTTTGGGCTATACAAATAAAATTTGATTTGATTTTAATTGGATTTGACTATTTTACATGATGCAAATACAAATATATGAATGTTATGAGAAAACTCTGCAGATATGCTGCTGTCGTAAATATACCAGAAAAAAACAAAAATTCAAATACTATCTGCTTATGACAGAATTTATTTTGATTTGTTGGGATTTTATTTTAGAAATGAAGATAAATAACTCCAATTGATCCCAAAAACTCAACAAAACCAGACAACAAATAAATTAAAAAAAAAATCAACATCTTGATAAACAAGGCCCTGAATCCTTCAGCAAGGTGTTCTGTATTTATAACAAAGCATATTAACAACATTTTAGATGATAGCTTTCACTGTCTAATTAATATGTATGGAATAATCAAACTTCTGCTCTTAACAACTGTGATGAATCCTCAACATGATCAGAAGAATAATTGGAGAGTACAAGCTTGAAGAGAACAAGGTTGAACAATGTGATGTCTGATTATGTCGTGCTCCAAACAGCCACAGTCAAAGGTTGCAAACTGAAGATGCACTGAAACAATTTGGATCTAAGTATCAAAGTCCGTGCAAGTTTCTAAGGTCTGAAGTATAGGCATCAGTTGGGATGTTTGACCCTACGTGGTAAAGAAAGTACTGAGGAAAGCCTCAAATTTACAAGTTGATTTTGATCCCTAAAAATGAGAACACTGGTACAAACTGCTGCTGAAATGGGTGTCTGTCACACAATGGCAGGGGCTCACCTTTACTTATGGACCACATTCAAAAAGTGTCCATTTCCACCTCACCTCATGTTCAGTGCGAGAAGCTCAAATGCTGGGATGATCATTACTATTTCCCCATTTTACTGAAAAGGCAACATGTAACATAACCATAACCATATTTAAAGGAAGGAGCAAGACATGACTGCTTAGTGACATCTGACTGATGGTACAATACTAAAGTGCCAGAGCATGAACTAGATGTTCCAAGAGATACCTGTGAAAGCATAGGTCAAAATTAAAGGCATTCTGGCTACACAACCTGGACATGGCAGAAAAAGGAAGCTATCAATAGCTGCCACCAGATTCCTGAGGAGGCAGGTAGTCCAAACCCCTCGAGTGACTGCAACAGACTTTTTGGCGGCAGGCACTGGGGTTTCAGTTTGCACAGTGAGGTGCATACTAAACACTGAAGTTTTGCATGCCTAAACTCCAAGATGTACTGACTACTGACCCAAAAGCACGAAAAAAGTTGGCTCAAATATGCTCAAAAAACTTAAATAAATAAATAAATAAACCACAGACATTTTGGCATTCAGTTCTGGGGAATGATGAAACAAAACTAGAGGTTTTTGGGCCGATGGATTAGCAGTATGTCTGGAGGAGGAAACATGAATCATACACTGAAAAGAACACCCTGCCTACAGTAAAGCATGGCAGTGGTTCAATGATGCTCTGGGGCTGCTTTGCTTCCTCTGGCACTGGAAACCTGCAGTATTTGGAGAACAAGATGGATATTATCATGTTTAGAGAAATCCTAGGAAAAAATGTAATGCTGCCTGTGAGTAAGCTGAATCTTGGGCATCACTGGACATTCCAACGTGATCCCATGCATAACTCATTAATCACTTAATGTCACAGCGCCACCTACTGGCTGCAATAAATAACATTTTTAATTACTTTAATATGTTTATCCTCTTGACTGGTTGACCAGTCCTTTCTCAAATGTGTTAAGAAAAATCTTATTACCCCAATGTTATATTGTTAAGGTTGTGGCTTTTATTGAAGATGGTCACCCTTTACCATGAAACAGAAAGGGGCTATTACTTAAATACTCAATGTCCAATCTGTCCAAAGCGTCACATATTTGATTATAGTCTTACCCAAACACACTGCCACTAGCATATAAAGCTTATGTGGCAATCATTGTTTGCTTTACATATTTTCTGCATGTGTTCTCGCACCATATAGTAAAATATAATGTGGAATTAGTGTGTACTCCAAAAGGCGTTTCCATGACAATGTGCTAGTTGCCATGAAAAAGGAAATTGCTGAAGCTTCGTATAGTGTTCATCGTCCTCTCTCCCTCATATTTTACAAGGACACAATTCCCACTCTGAACCCATCTTCATGCCATTTTACTGTCTTTCTCATTGCAGCAAAAACTGGCAACTGGAAGTAAGCCTTATCTGAAAGTCCTCTTTAGATTACATGAAGGTCTCATTCAGATGGCAAGTAAAACATGGAATGGTTCAGGCCACATTGGCTGTGTGGTCTCCACTAAGGGGAATGCGGTCACCTCAGCAATCACAAGGTCAGCCAAGTCCTAAACTTGAAAATGGTTTCTCTCGTCTCTTGTTTGTCACATAAACTAATGTTATCCTTTAATGGGTTGGCACATGTTAAGTTTAAACTGGTATTCCACCTTAACTGAAATCTTGATTTTTTTTTTTATGTGTCACTGTGTGGGTGTGAGTAGGCTGTGCTTTAATAACACGGATCAAACTCAGGCTTTTACTATTTGAGATCAGTATTTTATTTTCTGTGTTTGCTTTTTTGTACTAACTTCATGCCAATCGATCAATTTATGTTCTGAGCGTGTCATTACTTGTAGTCATGATTAACATACTAGCCTTCAGCTCAACCAGCATCATTTTAGATAATACCAATTTTTGCCGTGTTTCTCCCTTTTGCAATCTTCACCATCATGTTATGCACTTTCATGTTATGCACCACATCCCAGTGTTGTGTATTAGTAATAATCATGCTGCAAAATACATGAGATGAACTGTAGATATAGATAATAGATTATGTAGATAATGAACAAACACTTTCTAGAAGCAAAGAATTGAGTGAACATTAGTTCACTGGCAATAGCTAATGATTGTATTAGAGTTTGCATTGCTCACAAAGGTTTGTTGAAGAATATCTTTGCTAGAACAGCATAAAGTTTAACTGAACCCAGTAAACAAAACACAAGCGCAAAGACAAACAGTCTTACTTTCATTACTTAGTTACATATGTTTCCAGTGAATGAGCAGAAGTTGTATTAAGTGTGTTGTTCATGGCAGGCGCTTCATTCTGTATGTATTGTTCAGAAGTGTGACAGTCTCTCCTTCATGTGTCGATTGCACTTCAACCCAAAATGGTGAAAGAAAGTAGAAAAAAAAAATTAACCAACATAATGAAATATCACCGAAGGAAGACAGACATGAAAAACACATCAGACTCCTAAATTTCAAAAATGAGACATTTTAATGCAATGTGTATGATTTTATCGGTGCAATACTTGTTTTAGCCCCAGTACAATTTTATTTTATTATTTTATTTTTTAGAATCCAAATGTCTCTATGCCAGTGCTTTGGTCCAGGTATTATTTTTTTAAAAATTCAAAGTCACTGCCTTAATTCCACTGAGGGTCCTCCACACAGTACACAGACATCTGGTCATGTGACTAATTTACTGGAGATCATGGGACATGTGATACTTTGAAAACATCAGAAAAGCATCCAAGAATGATTTATTATTGAGATTTCTTATTTTGTGCAAATGGCCAGTCATTATTGTGAAATACCAAAACCTGGTTCTAGAGAAGTACTCATTGCCAGAGCCTTAGATTTTTTTTTATTTTGTAACTGCCACTGTACATGAATTCTCCCACAAGTACAGGATGAATATTCTCTGAAGATTCTTTAGTTCAGACTTTACTTTGTGTAAAGTAATGATTTCGTCCAGTATCCAAAGTATCATTTAACCTATTCTCTTAATGGGTTTTTCAGAATGAGTGATGTCCTTCTAGTGATGATGCACTTTGTCCCTTCAGCAGTATAGGAATGAAAGCATCTGATGACATTTTTAGGTTTGTAAATTAAATCTCATCAATCCCTCTGAGACAAATTAGCAATATACTTACTGTTTAAAATTGAGTTTTTAGGGGAAATAAAACCTGCTTCATTTTTCAAGATTCAAAGGTGGGGAAATATTGAAGTAGTAAATTATTGTTGTGAGTAATTAAATAACTGGGTTTGTCTTGACTCCAATATGATTTCAGAGAAATAAAAGAAAACTTTATTGGTTATTTAACTGATAAAGTTTAGGAAAAATAATAATTTCAACAAAAACCCTTAGAAAAGAAAAAGACTAAACCTCCACATCATTAAATGACAATGGAAGGTAATTGAGACATAAATGGACAGTAAATGTTGTTAAGATGTTAAAGAATGCCAACATGTGACAAGACTATGATTGCAGGTAAGTAGTCCCACTTTTCAAAAGTAAAATAATCCAACTTATTTAAAAATATGATCTCCCACCCCCAAACCCAGTATAGTATCATGACTCTGTCTGACTGTATTCTTCTTCACAAAGGAAAAAAAAAACAAAACAAAACAGAGTCAAGATACAGAACGAAGGGCACCTTGTATTTTTTGGGCCACTGCAAGTAGTTCAATGTTCATTCAACTTCAGAAACATCTCTGGATAGATCTCTAGGCTAACAATACATCTTTATTCTTCTTGAAATATCAATATTCTCCACATTCTGATTAAAACTTTTCTCCATGTAAATTAACAGTTAATATATTTTGTCATGAAATACGCTGATAAACCATATATTCAGTCTGTACAATAGAGGTACTTAAATTACAACTGTTATGGTATATGTACAATTTCCTACCTACAAAGTACAACAGCTAGCATGTAGTAAAATATGTAAACAAATTTCTTGATTTTGACATAGTTGATTCTGACAGCAGATAGAATTCACACTTTCAACATCTGATTTATTTCTGTATACACATTTCTTAACAGAGTTGTAGTACTGCATGTGTTTCCTGACACCTCCATAGAAAAAGATAACGATAGGCAATGAACCAACATACATTGTTGCAAAAAAGATAAAACCACCACTGGATGTGCATCATTTGTAGACATTTTCTTTGAAATATTGTTTAATTGCGAGGCTAATGTTTTGGAAGGGTTTGAAAAAGAGCAAAGGAGCAAAGTCCAGACCAGATGATGAAGAATTGTTTGGCATTAAAGAGAAAATGTCCAAGTTAAACACCATATACTGGACTTTAACTGTACAGTACTTTAGTTTAGGATGGCATGCATTTTACAATCAGTTGATTTTACCAAGAAACAGCCACTTCTTCAACAAAAGTCACTCTATCTGTCGATAAAGATGAGAATATTTGTGGTGAATCAGATGACAGAGTGATCAGATTATATGCGATCTGCCCATGGTAATTTGCTCCCTTGGTATCATTTTATACACAGAAATAATTTTCTCTTCTCGCTTATCTTTTTGTCATGTTACTTCTTTTGCTTTAAGCAAAGACAAGTTAGACACCACACTTGTGTATTATGTAGAAACCATACAAATTTGTCACATTCTGATACAACAACATTCCTTTTTTAGTTTCACAATGGTGTGCCTGACGCCTTCTTGTTAAGCACTACATGTTGCTTACATGCTGTATAAGATTATGAGCCTTTCGTAATCAACAATTTTACAAAAAACAAAAAAAAAATGTTCAATGATCACATAGCTCTAAAAGTCACTTCGGAGAATGATGTAGTTGTGAAATATACTGTTAACATCTCTGACCAGATAGAAGAGTTAGGTCTCTAAAGTTGCTATTTAGCCTTGCCATTATGCTTACAATAGTAAGTGTGCTTTATATTACAGTACATATCCTCAGATCAACTACTCAGCACAGTATGAGATTATTCAAGTTCCACATTATACCATCATTTGTCATAGCTCCTCACAAGGAAACTGATAAGTAAATGTTCTTGTAGTGCTTTCGCTCTTCACTCTTGTATTGACGAAAGTCTCTCAGTCACACATAATACTCCTTATCCTTATTTTTCTGTTTCTTGTTACTGCCTTTTAAGTTCTGCTGTTTGTCCTTCATGACAGCACCATTGCTCTGCACAGCTGAGTTGGTTATGTAATTCCTGCTCTCATCCACCTGGTAGGAGCCTTCATCCCTGTTTCTGTATTTATACATGGCATACAGAAGGATGAGGATGCACAGTGCAGCGGCCGCCACTATTCCGATGACCATCCCGGTGGTGCTGCTAGATTCACGGACCACTTCCGAGGGCCCTGGAACTCGCCCGACGCCTGGCTCAGTGGGGAGTGCTGTGGGTATATTACGTAACATTGGGTAGTTATTAATGGGCTCCTCAGCTTGCTGCTGTCTATCTCAAAGGATGTGGGCAATGGAAGCAACACTAGGTTGGGCTTGGGTTTAAGCTCTTGGCCGTAGCATTGTGGAGGGTTGCGGAGGAGGCAGAGGTGGCGGTGGTGCGGCTCTGGTCGGCGGTTAGTGGTATGACCGTAGTGGTAGCCCTACCGCATCTGAAGATTGAAGGTTTGTTAAGTCTAAAAGTCTTGGGCGTGTGAGCTTTGTAGCCACCATGAAAGGCTGATGTTGACAAGGTCTTATCTGTTACCAAGGAGAAGGTCGCGTAAAAATCTTCGTCATCAGTAGGGGACAGGTTAGACTTGAACGCTTCCCCAGAGCCATACCCCGATATCACCAAGCCATCATCATCACAATCATCGCTGCCTCGGTCCGACAAGCAAGGTACCCCCGCCTCATTGGCTTTGGACAGGGACTCTTTGTTGGTCTCAATAATGATGAGGAGTGGGTGGTGAGTTGAGGGAGTGGAAATGAAGGGTGCCCGAAGGAGCTACAGAGGGGTGCGCTAATGGTTCCTCAAGTACTGGGATGACTAACTCAACTCCTGGGGTTGGAGACAAACATGTAGTTACATTAGAGGGCAGCACGGCTATTTTTTAACAGCATTGTCTTGTTATATGGCTTATGAAGAGCACGCCAGTTCCAGTTTGCAGTGTAATTTAAGATATTTAATTTTTTTTGCGTGTTATTTAATACCGTATGCTTTTTTTAAGCAAACTTATGTCATGTGACTGTCATTGTCTTAGTCACATGACCTTTGATTGCAATTTGGCATTAATCTTTCTTGTTAGATTATGGTAAAAATGATGTTTTGAGTTAAAATGTTTAGTAATGTTACATGACAAAACCTACATTCGTTTTTGGTTTCTAATGTAAGTTAAGGACACAGTCTTGTGCATTGTATAACCCATCCATTTATCATCTTACACTTCTGTCTCTATGACATCTATCCCTGAACTTACATGTTAAAATTTTGATATGGTTAATGTTCTGCAAAAAGCAAAACAAACAAACAAATAAGAAAAACAAATTAAAAAAATTGTTATGATAACACGCTAAATGACTTAAGACATTGATTGACGTGCTATTCATATTCCTATTTGCTGCGACCAGGCCCATTTTATTTGGCCAAAAATACATCTGGATAGAATAACAGGACAGCCAACAACTAAATCCAAATTTATGAAAATAAATTAATTTATATCAGTTTAGTCTGCTACATCAAGAATATTTAAAATAAAAGATTCTAATAGAAATATATATTCCTGTCTGGTCCATTTAATGAATAAGGACAACTTTTAATAAAAAAAAAAATAATATCACAACACATGCAGTAACATTAATTTGGACTCATCTGAAGAAACAACAGACTGACAGAAGTGTCACTGCTTAATGGCTCTTAAGCTATTGAAAAGAAAACTGCAGTTATAGTTGTACAAACATTTCTTAGATGCAGAGCTGCCGGAGGTAAAATGTTCTCAGTCTTAAAATCAAAATTTAATCAGAGAACAACCACTTTGTTTAGATGTACATTGGTTAATCTACCATCAAATTAGAAATCAATGATTTATGGTGGTTTTTGAATGCACCCTTCAAGCTATTTTTCATTAGAATCATCAAATAAATACATACATGATTCTTATACAAACTTATATGGAGAAGTCAAGATGAAAGCCTCTTGAATGAGGCTGTGTATTCATGGCTGCCCTGATGGAATTGCAAAGAAGTTTTGTCACATGAAAGGGAACACATATGCTGTTTTGTTTCATTATACTGTCATCTGCGATTTGATGGTATTAGGGGCCTCCTTTCTCTTTCATGTTGCTTTGTACTTTTTATTTATGAGATTTAAACAGTCATTCATGGCCTGTCTACTTTTTACTGGAAAAGTGACAGGGTTTCATCAGTGCAGCTCTGTGACCAGGAAAAAGCTGTTTAACTATAACTTTCAGTTTATATAACGTCAATGGCAGAGCAGTCACCTGAATGTTCACTCTTACTGAAACAGTGCTCTCAATGAATATGATGTCATGACAACATCCTGTGTGTTTAACAGCTCAACTTTAGCTTTTTTTTTTTTTTTTTTTTAAAGGAGGAACAGAAAACCATGTCCCCTAACAAATCACCTTAACTGCCATACAGAACATGCTCTTACTTTACAACTGAAAACATTTGCTTTCCTCCTAACCTAAGGACACAAATAGTTCTAAATAATTTACATAAGTTTGATTCAAACTGCAAGTAACTCAGGACTTAAGTCTTTGATGACTCTACCACAGTGAAAAGCTACTCTGCTGTGCTGTTGGTTTTCCATATAACTTTGGGTTATGGTTGCTAATATTGGTGGCCATTGGTGGAGCTCAACACACTGCAACTGAACCTCATGCAGACTAAACACAAGCAAATCAAGGAAATAGTTTCATCAATTCAACAACACATGCACTGCAAACACAAGCATCCAACTAGGCAAAAAACTTCACAGCCATTATTGTGTTTTTTTTGTTGTTTGTTTTTTTTTCAGATTACTTGAATCGGCAGGTTGAGTTTAAGACTAAGGCTAGGTTTACAACACATATCCGCAATAATATCTGAATCATGCCATCACAATGTTAAAATAAACAGATGAAACTTACATTTTATCCAATTTCCCAACACCACCGATGGGGAGATGCTTTCAATAACATTATGCATCACTAACAGTCAAAACGATGCAAAATGTTTCCATAGCCCCTTGCAATGCAGTGTTTTCAACACAGACCTGTTGCGTCTCGGCTGCTGCAACCCTAATAGCACTGAATCAACGTCTGTATCTGTAAGCAAAATGGTGAAGTGGAGCGACAGGACAGGGCTTTGATGTTTTGTCAGTGTTATGTGTGCAATCCACAGCAAGAAGATTTAAAAGCAGCTAGCAGCTGTTAGCAACTAACTAGGAAGAAACAATAAAAACCTTGGAGATGTCTGTAGTCTGTGAATACAACACAAGGTTCAGGTGATGTTTATGAGATCAACCACTATGAAACAAGGATGGTAAATGATTATTATTGTCAGTTTATTCCATGTTCTAGAAGGTGCATCTGAAAGTTCACACTGGATGCCACACTGTTGTATTTTTGATTCTCCTCTTGTCACTGCAGAATGCTGGTTTGAAATCTAAAATCCCAGTTATGCAGAGTCATGGTGCCATTGTGTGGCTCAGTGTCAAAACCAAAGCTGGCTCAGAAAGTGGCTTTGTTGTGGCAGTTTTTCATAATGTGCTTGTGTTTTGTATCTTTGGATGTGTGTTGTTGAGCTGAAGTGCAATGATACCTCTCAGGAATGCTACTTTCTAGAGATGTGTTACTTCCTGCACTGAAAACACAGGTTCAATTTTGTTCCATTTCACAGTCTTGACAAGTTTTAAGAACAGCAAACACTCGTGGTTTTTAACTGTTTCACCTATCCAGCAAACCTGTAAAACAAGTCTCGCTGTCTGATTTGCATTTGTTGAAATCAGGCTATTAGTTATTACTAATTTAGCCAACACAGTAATTCAGTACCAACAAAATGCTTCCGATTACCACATCTAACACTGTAATCATGTTCCTCAGTAAGTGTGAAACAACATGTTTTTGCTGTGTAGTCTGCATTATTCTCTTCACTGCTGAAGAGAACATTAAAATAAAAAGACATTCCAGTGACAAGTTTGATAGATAGTACCAATTTTTTAGTAGTGCAACAAAGTTTGATTTACTTACAGTATTTGATCTCAGTCAAGTTTCATTGGAGTGAACATTCAACGTGCCATTGACATAATAGTATTCACTGTCATCAAGCAAATGCATGTGACTCACAAATCAGCACAAAACACCAACATACACATTCACAAGCACACAACTCAATAGATCCAACAAAGGCCATTTTATTCTCCAATTTCAAACAGTGAAATTCTATCAAAGACTTGTAGTTATTCACAGCTTGATTAGAAATGCAGTTTGCAAACTTTTAGACGAATGCTTCACACAGAAGGCTGCCGTCTCTGAAGAACGCAGGTTTTCTGACAAGTAGTACATGTAGCATATACTGTATAATATTACTAACTGCTGAATCACCTGTTTTATTGTTTATGGAAACATTGACCAGGTAATGTTTCTTGGGACATAACCTACTAGTATATGTGTACCACAGGGTTTGATGTTATTGATTTGTGTTTTGACTTTATTTGGAATGTAAGGGAGAGTTTATAGCATGTAGAATTGACCAAAAGTGGAATCTGTTGCTGATTAGTAAAGGGATGACTTGAATATACAAAAACCAAATGAGGACTGACAAAACTATCTACTTGTGAGAATAAAAGACATACACAGTCAGTACTCACACCCATGCTGATGGAAAGTTTAGTGTGCTTTCACGTGTAATAAAGCTTAGTTCAAGCAGGAAAACTATCTTTTCATTCATCTTTTTCTCCACTTAATCGAATCAGTTGCCTGTGGAAGTGTTCTTTTCTTCCTGCATCAACTAATCAGAGCTATCCACAATCACTATCAGCCTATCATGTCACAGTAGCTAAACTTTAAATGCATTCTTTGCCACCGTCATATGTCACTGCAGGATTATGTGCTTTCCTCCTCTTCACCATCCTCCTCCAGTTTTTTTTGGCTCAGAGACAGGTTCATTTCCTTGTGGCTCAGTTCATTTTGACAGTTCCAGCTTTTGTTTTAATACTCCATGGGGAGATCTTCTATCCTACACATTACCACCACTTCCTTCTCTATATTGTTATGTCATCATGATAGATTCTAACCAACAAAGTGTTTTCTCTTCTTATGCACATGACATTAACGTTATCAATATTTCTTAATTGAAATTGATTAGTTTTGGACTTTAAAACTTTTTGGTTTGATCTAGACAAAAAAAGTATGACCAAAAGTCCAGACCAAAAGTTGACTAGAAGCAGTCTGGGCCTGGATCAAACTGAATTGTGGTTCTGTTGATGTCTGTTGTTGCATTTTTCTAACTTTCAGAACCAATCCAGGGACTTAGATGTCTGACAACATTATAAAAAAGTATTCAACTGGGAAAAAATCCATTGAGAGGATGAGAGATATCTGCAGATTTCATCAATTTTAAAGTCCTCAGATCACTGTGCAGTTTACGCTTTATAACTGGCTGACGGCAGGGGGTCAGAAAATACACAATCCTTCACTAGGAGTAATCCCCCATAGATCTTGTCTCCTTACTATGACTGGGCTTGAAAACTTAAACATGAATTTCAAAGTGCACATCTTGACCAAATCAAGCAATATGATTTATTCTGAAACACTGGGAAAAAACAGAAAATTACATTTTCCGAAAGAATGGAATGTGAGCAGCATGGACGGATGGACACGTTTATTTATGTTACATCAATTTTGTCAAATTCAGCATCAAATATTGTCTATGGTTTTCCCTTATCAATTATCCTGTACCCTGATTGGCTGTAGATGTCACCGACTCAGTCAAGATATTATATTACATTATACTAAAGCTAGATTTCGAATATAGTTTTAGATGGCGACGCGTCAGCAAGTCTAGGTCAGAACTACCTTCAAAGAGTTCAAACATAGAGATGGTTGACTGCTCATCCAATGCTAATCTGAGAGTTTTGTCTGTTTGTTGGTGAGTGGAAGATTGGGCTAAAATTAGTTTTGTCTGAACTAGACTAGGGGATGTTCAAGATGATAGAAGACAAACACCGATGTCAGACACACACCAATTAATATCAAATAATGTTTGTCTGTTTGTGTGTGGAAAGGTCATGTTATGACCTTGATTTTGCTGGAGTAATTGTAATATGAAAGCAAAGCCAACCACATCAAATGTAAGGCAAAAACATGAACCTTTGCTCGGACTTAAGGTGTTAAATTTTTACTGTAACTGCTGGCTAAAAGCATTGGCACATACAATTCCTTATCTGAAGTGGATTTCAGCTTATCAAATTGTGTCAACAACTTGTTAAAATATTGGAGCTTTCCCATAATTGGATTACACCAGACGAGCTGTATTAAGCCATTAAATGTGTTTTTCAAATTTTGTGGTCAAGTCCCCAGCTTCTTCATTAGGTGAATGCTGTTCTGATGTGAAGCTCCAGAAATGTGGATTAACAACAACAACAACAACAAAAAAACCAAAAACCTTTCTTCAGCATGGATGTGCATAACTGAACTTAAAATTTTCGTGTTTGTTATAAAAGTTCAAAACCTGTTATTGTGAAATTGCTAAAACTGCTACATGATTCACCTACCATGATCAGCCACATTGTGAGAGGACAAGCATTTTTCTTTTACAAACCGCATCTTTTAAAAAATACAATTCAGTGAGAGCGACAAATAATGCATATTCTCAACTTACATCAATAAATTGACCACATGATTCAGGCATGAAAAAAAGAGTTTACAAAGGAAAGGTTGTGTAAGAGCGTTGGATAGCCACTTGGTACCGTTAAAGATCATTTTTATCCATTGTAGATTTTGTTCTATCTTATAACACAACGGTATAGGGAGGCAACAACACATACATCCACATCACATAACATAAAAAATAAACATCATAATTCTGTTTTTTATGTTTTGTTTTTCTTGGTAAATAATGATTTTACAAAAAAAATGTGTATTTACATTTTTTTTTCATTGCAATAGAGTTCAATAGTATCTAAAATCTATTCATGTTACAGTTTTTTGCTTAAATTGCCATTTGTTCTTTATTGTAGAATGGATGGATGACTCTATATTTTAATATCCCTAAAGACAAGGGAGAAGGTGAAGAAGGGTTGGCACCTATGAACATATTACGTAGAAAATGAGGATGATGAGGGTGACAGTGTAAGTCAGTTGCCATGTCCATGTAAAGGCAGTACGAAGCGGTCGGGCGGCATTAGAGCTTTTAGCTGTAAGGAAGGGATGGGAATATACAAACAATGAGCAATATACATGCCCATCTACAGAAAAGAACATAAGAACTCTAACGCTGACAAATCTGACAAACCCTAAACTGCAACTTCTTAGCCATGCAATTTGTTTTTTGTCTTACAGTCAAAATAATGTTAAGCAAAGATTATTTTGTCAAAACAGTTTTAAAAAAATCTGAAAATGGATAAGTGAGAAGTGGATCTGGAACTGCGTCACTCACTGATTTGTGGGCATGGCCATACATTTTCCAAGATGCCTGAAGTTAAATTGATGGTGAAATGTTTTCCTTCGATCTTCCATTAACTGGATCCATGAGACACAAATTAAAATGGTGAAACAGGTAATAATAATAATAATAGTAATAATAAAACATTATACTAACTATACTAATTTAATATTTTGTCAATTCAGTATTTGTCATGAAAGCATAACATCGCAATATAAACACACAAGTTAGTCGCTAAAGTAGTTCCAAATCCAGAAAAAGTCAAATTATATCAAGAAATATTTAACAGTGTGATCTAGATATTTTCTGATTGACAAAAAAACAAACCAAACATATTTATTAAGCCAAAAAGCATAATCAGAACCAAAATCCCAGTGATCAATTAGATAAATACAAGAACTATGACCAGTTGAAACTATCAAATGAGATATGTTAAGATGAGATAGCAAAGCCATTTAAATTTTGGCACACACTGCAACCAGATGCACACAAGAGAGAACAGGCACTGCTGAGAGAGGCACTCGCCAATGACAGGCTCCTCTCTCAGGTTTTCATGACAGCCTATCTGTAATGTTAGTCCTTAAACATGAAGCGGCCGTGCAGTCTGGATGTACATCAGAGAGAGGCGGTACTGGCTGAGAATGGATTATTTATTTCATTACTTTTGGTTTTGTTTTAGTTGTACTGTAGGATGTTGCTGCATGCTCAAAGTAAGTTGCATTTAGGGAGAGTAGGAAAGAAACAACACCGCAAACTGGGTAAGACTGACTAATGTCAGAAAAACACGAAACAGATACTGTGTCCCAATCCCTTACTATTAACATAAAGTAAGTTCATCCGACAGTTTGTACTGGCAAGCAGCAACATGTGATGCAAATACAACTTCAAGTGTAAAGGTAAAGCCAATTTATTCATAGTTATCGCCACAGTAAGTTTGAGAACACATGTTGTTGCTTTTCCTGTGAGAACGTACTGTCCCCCCATACCCCGTAAAACAAAGAAAAACAGAAACCGGGATAAAAAACAAAAACAAAAACAAACAAAAAAAGCAATAAAGTCTAGTAGTATGCAATTGGGACACAGTTTAAGGTTAACTGAGAGCAGCAGGGAAGATAAAAAATAAAAATACAAAACATACAAATCATATTTCATCATGTGCTGTTGAAATGCGAAATGCAGCTTCTAAAGGATTCAGGTGTGATAAAGGGCCAAAAGACGAAATTATAGCCGATATCCATAACATTGTACATGCTGGTAGGTGGAGCAAACTTTTGTTTCCTGTTTGAACCTATGAAATACTGAAATGACACTGGATGGAATGAATCTTCAGTCCAAGCTATTATATATAACTACACAATGAAAATTGAGGACAGCCAATCAAAATATCTAGTGTTATAATACTGGCTTCTGCCACTGTGAAAGTCAGCTCTTATTACGCAGTATGGTATGGTGCTATACAACTTAGTGAACACTTAGTGAACACTTAGTAAAACACAATGTTATTCTGTATGTACTGGTTCTCATAATTTTGCCTTGTTCACACTTATTTTTATGATTGCCAGAATACTGTTATAAATGACAGTTCTGGTAACAAATAACTATCTTTTTTGAATAATAATAGACATTTATTCAGTCATTCATTGCTGGGTTACGGATACCAGCTTTAACCCCATTGTGTCTTTTGACATATTCAATTGTAACCCACATGTTTTTTTTCACATGTGAGTAACAGTAAAATCTGAGAGGAATTCCATAAGATGGCACGTCTTGCTGGTCTATGCTCAGGTGAAAATGAATGCAGACCACTGGTCACCTTTAAAAACAAAAGGCATACTTTAGAACAATGTTGATAATTTAGTTTGTGTGATTTATCGCAGGTGCCACATATGGTCTGTAAAACAGCCTTCAACAACTGTGATTTAAAACACTGTCCAGTAAATTTGCTGTTCAATAAAACCCAATGTGCACTGTCATGTGAAGCAGTTTAAAAAAAAAAAAAAAAACGTTCTATTAAAAAGCTTTCTCTAAATCCAGGCTCAGAATTCATTTATTCAAATTGAGTTGCATCACACATGAGGAGAAACTTCAAAAATAATCTCTCTAACCTCAAACATTCTTGCGTTGCAAGTTATGAAAATAACGGGAAATCACACCCCATATTTATCAGATTGTCTTGAACAAAATGGAGATTGACTGGTGCTATAGTCACTGTTTGCAGTGACTTTGCAGTGAATAGATTATAGATCTCCATTTATCATCATTAGGTGTTGACTGACGCATATGTATTTAGTGATGTGTTGATACACAGATTTGGTTAGATTGCTTGTAAATACAGCCTTAATTCTGAACTGAGCCTAAATCACCTAGAAGTTTTGAATATCACAGAAACTGGTAAGCTTGGCCTTCCTGCATTCAAGCGCTGTATTAACAACACTATTCTGACTCTTTTATTGATCAAAAAGTATTCTTAATCATTACCCATGATCATGTTGTAGGCATTACAAAATCTATACTCCCCAAGCCAAAAATATGGAACTATTATCTCAGTAAATATCAAACTTTTAAAAGGCTCCTCCTGCTAATTGCCATCTTATGAAATTAACTAAAAAAAATAGAGAGAACACAACAGACTTTTCAATCTGATAACTTCTCCAGACAAAACAGTGAACAGCCACACTGACCAAGTAAAGAAAGTATGGGGAAGGATGTGTCGATGTTGCTGCAACGAAAAATGGTTTCAAACTTAAACAAAAATAGACAGAGCAACCAAGCTAGTCTCAGTGCAAAAGCAAAACGAATGCAGTGAAATGATCGAAGGTTACTCAAGATAAAAGTGAAGTGGCAAAAGAAATCTTTTCATGCCATTGACACCAATATGCTGTTAAAGCGGTAACGTAAAGCCATAGAGCTACAATTGTTTTACAATACAACTGCCATCAGTTATACATGGAACTGTTCCTGTTCAGGTTGATAGAAATGATGGTACGAAAAGATTTGTTCTGCTTTTTTTTCTTTTTTTCCCTTTTTAGGAATTTCAAAAACAGAAATAGAGATGTCTTTGTTAAAAACTGCAGGGTAGCCAGAATATATGTTGAAATAATATCACCCACCAAAACATCATGCCACACATGATGAGGCTAAAATACAAGATGTTTTGGTTTTTTTTGGGATTCCGGTGAGTAAGACGGGAATTATGAAGAAAAAAAAACAAATAGGAAAAAGCATTGACTTCAAAAATGATGTAGCGAAGAAAATTTCAGCCTATAGCATGCGGCTGTCAATGTCAAATGATGTTCGGGTTAAAATGTTGTGAATTTCTGTGTAAACACATGATTGGATGACTAGGCCCCTGTCTTCGTCTTTCTTCACAAATCCCCGTGAAACTCAGCCTTCATAGCACAGCTTTAAGCCATTTACACCACAACCTTTCACATACATTGAAAAAATTTGGGAATGACCTTCAAGAAGGAGAACCAAATGATGTTCAGACAAACAGCGCAGAAAGTGGAGTGATGACAGAACATATAGTCAGGACTGTGTGGTTGGAAGAAACAATTTTCGCATTGTCCAAGAACTGCTATTATCACTGTGCCATGGGATAATTTGCCATGTGGCATATCAATATCACAACACTGTCTTCAGTCAAAAAGAAAAGAAAAGAAAACAAAAAAAATACAGGATGCGGTTTTTTTTTTCCATATAGTTTGTAAACTACACATCATGCTTTTCTTATACAATTTTAGACACAACTGTCATGCTATTATGAAGTTTTGTAACAAGAAAGTAATTTTCAGGACAAAGATGTTGAGGTGTTGCATGAGACAATCAAAAGCAGGACCCAGGAAAGCAAGTTGTTAGTCCATCTACCTAACATAGCAACTCTCTTTTTAAGCCAAACCATAATTTATTGTTAAACATAAATCAGTTTTAATACCTAATCTTGAACAAGTTGTTTATATGTTTATATTTGTTTATATCAGACCTTTATAACCAAACTGTGACTCTAAGTCATGTGACTAGGTTCCGTGTTTGAAAGAATTTTCCTTCATTTATTTATATTTTATCACTATTCCAATGTCAAGTGTGCTATCCAGAACAGGTTGGGATATTTGCCTGAGAACCACTGACACTGGTTTCTGGGCTTCTAGGCTGGGTCTGCATGACTGATATTGTCGTTAATGTTGTCTGTGGTAGGAACCCTGTGTGCACTACAAGACTACTACAATAACATAAACTGAACCTGATGTACATCCTTTTCAAGGAAACAGTCAGACTCGGAGATGACCTTTCACTTGTAACAAGCAGTAATACATATTTCTGCAGAAGACATCTTCAGTCTACTGAGACATCAGTGTTTAAATGCTGTAATTTATTTTAGTGTGTTCTGTTAGTTTTGGTTACTCAAGTGTGCTGATTTGACAATTTTTTTTCACATGGATTCTGGATTCCTTGGGTGAAAGTCATGTTTCTGACCCACAATTCAACATTGATCTCTCTTCAGATCATGGTTACAACAAAGATAACCACATATATTCCCACTCAGTGGAACCTATATGGACATGGAATTTGAATATTAATGTTTAAAATACAGTCAATAATGTAACTTAACATCTTTTAGGATCTACGAAGAGGAGTGAGTAGATTTACTAAACCTCAGGGAGATTTTTCTTTTTAAGACACCATTCTGCTTGTTGTGTCCATTTACCCCCAACATCACATATTAAATGTGTTTGCTCTCTGGGTGGATATTATAGATTAAATTAAGATATTTCCAATAGGATTACTTTGGCATGTTTGTTGATTTTTTTTTTAAAGAGGCATACGAACCTATAACATGTTTAAACTTAAACCCAAAAATTGCAACAGTCCCATTATTTAGTATGGAATGATAACATACTGTACATGCTGTTCTCTACAAAAATTAATGAAGATAAATGAAATATGGAAATTCCCAAATTCTTTCAAACTGATCTGTTATCACAATGCCTTAACATTTTAGAGATTTTTTTTCGTGTTTAGATACAAAAAAGACAGAATAACAAGAACACCTACAAGCAAAAGAATGACCCAAAACAAGGAAACGTTTGTACACAGAAATTCTTGGAGTGTTTAGTAGGAAGCAACTGGACTTTTAATCTTGTTTGAAGACATTTCGCCTCTCATCCGAAAGGCGATTTCAGTTCTGAGGATCAGTGCGGGAAACCCAGGTATTTAACCCAGAGTGGGTGGAGGTAATCACAAAAATGAGGATGTGGTTGAAAGCACCCAGCCTGGGAGGCGATCATCTGGCTAGGCATCATGTGAGTCATTAAGGTCACATGAGCCCAGGTGTGAATCACTCGAGAGTGTTTTGCCCCTCACCCCTGGTTTCATGTGTCTTGGGCTCCCAAGACAGCATTGTAGGTCAATGCAGAGAGGAGTGCTCTGACCTTTATATGGGGGAAACCAAACAGCCCCTCCACAGACACATTGCACAACACAGGAGAGCCACCGGGGACAGGACTCAGCTATACATCTGCATCTTAAGGAGAAAGGTCACTCCTTTGAGGACTCCAATGTCCACGTTCTGGACAGAGAAGACAGATGGTTTGAAAGACGTGTAAAAGAGGCCATCTATGTCCACTTGGAGAAACCTTCTCTAAACAGAGGTGGTGGACTAAGACACCACTTGTCTGCAACCTACAATGCTGTCTTGGGAGCCCTCCCCAGGTGGTTTAACCCTCATACACACCTGGGGCCATCTGATCCCAAAGTGTCACACGAAACCAGGGGTGAGGGGCAAACACTCTCGAGTGATTCACACCTGGGCCCTTTTGACCTTAATGACTCACATGATGCCTAGCCAGAGGATCACCCCCCAGGCTGGGTGCTTTCAACCACATCCTCATTTTTGTGATTACCTCCACCCACTCTGGGTTAAATACCTGGGTTTCCCGCACTGACCCTCAGAACTGAAGAAGCCTTTCGGATGAGAGGTGAAACGTCTTCAAACAAGATAAGAAGTCCAGTTGCTTCCTACTAAACACACCAAGATTAAGATGACCTGCATGACTGAGAACCTTCACGGACATATTACACAGAAATTCAATGGTATCTGTTCTCTGCAAGCCTCTAAATATGGGAAACCAAAACAAAAAGTAAAATGCATTGCTGTAGTGCAGAAAACAGTGACTGTTAGATGTGTTGTTTCAAAATAAAAATCAGTGGAGCAGTGGATGGCAGAAGAGGTGGACTCAACCACAATGTGGCACATTATGCAGCATCAGTGCGGGGAACATGGTGCACCGTCATACAAATTTTGCACATTTGTGATGACGTATTAACCCTAATTCTTCCTCTCAGCAGGCAAAATTTGTATGTGTTACTAGTGACCATGTTAACCCCTTTTGAAGACCCCATGTGCAAGTGTAGCTCATTACATTGATGGCTTTCTGGGTCCCTACTGTCAGCTCTCAACTATCAACATATTCAAAGAACTCACTGTATGACTGATGTACCAGTTCAAATGCTTTCAATTTGAATTTGAACTTTTCAGTCAACAATCCAGCCTTCCGTGGATTGGGTAATGTGGTAGTGTAGCTTTTGATGTCACTACACCAGCTGTTTTATGAAGTTACACTTGGCCTAACCATGGGAGTGTGATGCTGTAAGGATGCCTTGATCCTCTTGTGCGTATGAGTGAAAGCACAAAGAAAGCAAGCAAAAGCAAACTAACCTAGCCCACCTGCATGGCCAGTTTCACACTCCTCCAGGTCCTCGTCATCACTTGAACACTCTGCAGATGATACCATATCATCTGATGCGTGCTTCATGGCCAGAAACGTTGGTTATCAGAGGTCATTAAAGTGTACCCAAGACACACAGCCAAAAAAAAGGAGACACACAAAGACAGTGGAGAATACAGCAAAGGTAGATGAACATGAACATTGATTTTTCAAACTTGAAACAATCAAACTCTCACTTGTTTGCTCTATTTTCAGAGCTTTAAACTGATTATGAATACTTATATTTGATGTTTGGTTGCAATCACAAACCCTAAGCCCTGTCCCTGTAATATGATGTTAAAAGCTAGACCAATATTAGGGAAATCTCTGTCCCTTTTCTGTTCTGTATCTTGTAGAGAGTATCCAGTGTCACATGTGAAGTTCATTGAGTCTTGCTTGATAACACACCACACAGTAGGTAGCATTTGAAATGTGGTTTTTAAATCGTTTGCAATTTGTCAATAAAAACAAAGCAAAAATGCAGCTGTATTGTGGACATTGTTTTTTTGTTCGTTTTTAAGTTCCAGATGATAAATCAAATGCAATTTGTAGTATATGTTCCACAATGGTTCTGGGAGGAGGGATATAGTCTGAGCTGTTATTAGAGCTATAGAATATTACATAATTGAAATAGTTAATCTTCTAAAACATGCACCATGGTATGAAATGTTGTGAACAATGAAGTACACAACGTTAGTAATTGTGTAGTTCATTGTTCACAACATTTCATCCCATATGTTATCAACTAATATTAGTTAGTAATTAGTTTATATAGCTGCTTACTGGCTCCAGTCAATTGTAAGTATACCAGTTTCGTATTCCCAGTAACTCAGTCACTTTCACTACAGCACTAACACAAGTAGGACTGTTTTACAAACAGGCTTTTGATCAGTTGTAGATATAACCAATTAAACTTAGGACATTGCCTTTCAGAGCATTTCATAAGTTTGCTTGTGTCCTATGTGTGTCGATACCTGCACTGTTGAGGAGGATCTGTGCTTCCGTGTGGTAGTTGTGGACATCATAGTGGTAGTCTCAATGAAGGTAGTGGACATCTCTGGCGGCATGGCCGTGGTCCTGGCTGAGCCTGCCACACTGGGCACATCACCTACCAACCTCACACTGCCATTAATCTTGATGTTAAGGTTGCCCTCTGCAGCCATGTTCAACACCTTGAGGCCATTGTAGTAAAGACCAGATAGCTGACCCTGAAAGGGCCGGCTGCGATCACTACCACCAACTGCGACTGTTGCTTGGGTGTTGAAAATTGTAAGCTGCCGTCCTGGAGGAAACATTGAAATGTAAATTACTTTGAACTGAGGAATGCGCCTTTGAAGAAATACCAGTCATTTAAAAGGCCGAGCGTTATTTTGGTGGTAGTGCAACGACGAGTACAAGCAGTGCTTAAACAATTTTGTATTTTCCTAACCTAACCCAGCACATTGTTTAATAAAGAACAGATAGAAGTTTCACATTGAACTTAGAATAGAAATCTATTTCTTTTGCAATATCATTCCACTGTACATTTGCTGAGTTAGTTAACAGGAGAAAAATACTATCAATACAAAAATTGATGCATAATAAATACAACATAATTTCAACTAAACACACCCCAACAACATTCAATTAATGAAAAATGCATAAAAAAAATATTCAATGTGTTTAAAACACAAAATTTTAAACAATTATGAATTATTCTTACAGTAGTTCTTTTCCACAGTGAGCAGAATAGACGCTATATACTGATAGCTCTCCAGTCTCCATTTGAGCAGTACTGAATGGTTGTTCATTGTGTTTACTTAGATTTAACCCCAAAGGCTACAACATAACATCAGACATTCAACTGCAATATTGCCTCCTTTACAACATTTTTTTTTTTTTTTTTTTAAGTAAAAGCAGCGCTGCACATTAGCTAATGTGCAGAGCTCATATCATGTGACCATTTACAGTGTCAGATACAGCAGTTATTGATGATTCAGCATCAGAACGATTAGCTTTTGTGTCTATCATCCTCTACATTGTACTAATTAACAGCCTGAACATCTATAAGACATTTTTTCATAACTCATTATTATAACATCTTAATTCTTATTATAAAATGAATTATTTTACAATTGACCTGTTCATTTATTTACAGTTTAGTAGGTTATGTATTGCTAATTTTTAGCAATGAAATCCAAAAGCTGCATGCATTGATTAACATTCATGTCCATGCTTTTGACACCAGGTTTAATGATCATTTGTTAGAATTGGAAAGTTAGTAATGTTTGGTAGGTAGTAATCCAGTCACTAAAAACAAAGCTCCCATGCATATAGATCTCAAATTTGTGTCATAAGAATAAAGAAACCAATTAAAATGTTTGTTGTTTTTTGAAAATTAATTTTTAAATCATGGAAGCTTTCTGTACAGACAATGATTTAACAGTGTTGTAATTAGAAATAATGTTCTTTACATTATACCGATATTGATACTGATATAGTGAACACATAACCATAGAAACATGCTTGATTGAAATTACCTTTTTCTTGTAGCCACTCTTCTACTGGTCGGGTGTATTTGAAAGGAATTTTCCTATTGGCCATTTGATAGCGTTCAATGTCGCTGTTCCCTTTAAAGTTTAAGAACACATTTATAAAGACATTTATTGATCATCAGCAGCATGTCACCTGCACCCAATACCACTTTCCTGACAACATTTACAATATTTTTATATCATTTTATCTGAGGATTGCAATTTTATTAATCTTGTTTTAGTAACATTATAGCTAGAGTTTTGTAGAAAAAAAGTAAAAATAAAAAAAATCACTCACAATTTACCACTTATTTGTATACTCTCCAGTGATGCTCTGATCTAGTGGTGTAAAAAACGCAACAACTACTATAAATGGGTGGAGCAACATAAACGATTTATACAGCACCCTGGATCATTAATGTATAAATCACTGATGTAAAAAATTGGATCCACCTGTTTGTCTGTTGATCTCTTATATATCTTTATGAGTATTTTGTTTAAAAGAGCATTTTCGTGTAGTTTTTGTAATTTAGTCACTCAGCAGCCTAAATATTGACATTGAAAATTAAAGCACAAAATAAAATTTAACAGAACAGCCACTTAAAGACTTGGCACCATGTTAATGGGACAGTAAGATTTAAATCAAAATCACAAGAGGCTTGTGCTACAGCAAGCAAAGTAAATAACGTAATGTCTGTAACAAAACTATACTGACTGTTGACACAGGTTTTACCATTGTGGTGTTCTATTCATGTGCAATCTGATGAGATCATGTTTCTGGATTATGTTGATTTACTAGGCTAGGATTTCTGTTCTGAGACAATAATACTGTTTTTTTGTTGTTTTTTTTTTGTGCACTTTGAGCACCCCAAGTGAAGTAACATCAGTTCTTTTATTGGAGAAAAAGGCTGACATATCTGCAGCTGATATCTCTAAAACCAAGCAACCCACACCATATAGATTATGTGGAAAAATTAATCTACAGTATATTTTCTATTTATTTAACTTACTGTCTCTGCCTGTCTCTGTATCAATTTTCTAATGTGTATAGCATCGAACTTGCACTATCCATTAGAGCGGTGGTTCTCTCTCTGATTATGGTACAGGGTCCCTGATCTGATAAGAATTTTGCTTTGAGATGTTTTATTACAGGACGTGTATGACTAATTCAGTCTCTTATGGACAGAATTACAGTAAATACATTTTTCAACTTGTTGCCAGAGACCCCCACAAGGTCAGTCCAAAGAGTTCTAGTAACCTCTAGTAACCTTCCAAATGTGAGAACTTTGTGATATATTCTAGTCTGTTCAGATACAGAATGCTCACACACTCCCGGATTTATCGATTATTCAAAGCAGAGACAACAGACGGTGAGGGAGGCATTCAGTTATATTGTCATATTGACGTTGCATACCCGTGCTTGTGCTTGCACACACGCAAACCATGCCATACTAACCATGCATAAGCACACCTCTTTCAACCGTGCCATGGTACAAAGCGCTCACACTAGTCAAAAAAATCTGGACATTGTGAGAGAAACGTGCTTTGGCACTGTACGGATGGCCCGGTGTGAGTGCGCCCTTAAGACAAACTCAAAGCTGGATCCTCATCAGAGCTCAGGTTGTCCCATTCTCTGCCCTTGTTAGTTGCATTGAAACAATAAAACGCATGCAACACATTTGGCTGTCGCAGAGCGGATAGTGTGGGAACAGGGGGAAGCTGCACAAATAAAATCTGACAATCTGACCAGCTGCTGGTTCTAAATGCTGTTATGAATGATCTGGCTTGCTTTGTCCATCTCTCTCCCCCCACCTCTGTGATATGGTGCTCAACCCGCAGCCTGCAATTCAAAGTGAGCTTGTGATGATGCTGAAAAAGCATGCTTAAGGTTACACTAAATGGCTAAAAAGGCTACAGTGGGATCTCACATGCTTGTTTAAAGTGTTAAAGTTTGGTTAAAGTTCACCAAATAACACACAGCGGCATAACATGTATGTCTCTCCAAAGCTGAAATGCATGGTTCCAGTGTCACCTATTAATTGAAGCCAGTCAATTATTTATTTATTTATTTATTTTTTCACTCACCTGGCTCATGAAACTCCAGGCTAATGACTACAGGGAAAAAAAAAATCTGGCCCCCACATTACATTTCTGAAAAAAATCTTAGACTGACCTTCTTTCAGTATGCTGCATGTAAGATGTGGCATTTTAATCAAATTTGAAGAACCTATATTTTGATTAATCATTTGCATTCAAAGAACCTTGTATGAGCAATTTTTCAGGTTATATTTCCTTAGATCTCAAATCTAATTAATATACAGTGGGCTCTGATACTGATACTGTCAAAGCTGCTAACAAAACTGAAAGCATGTTTGAACAATAACAGATTTATATTAAATTGATTTATTCATGCTATACCTGTTGGGAAGTGTTCGTTGATTGACCAGTTGTCCACCTGCAGTGTAGCATTGCCACCGTTCCTGGTGAAACGCACAACATGATACTTCCCATCATTCACTGGAGTACTGCTCTCTTCCACACTGATGTCCACTGTGCCGATGTTGAACGTCACTCCAATTTTGCCTTGTTGCTGAAATGATAAACAAAATGATTTACTATATTTTATTCAGATCAAATGAAAGACAGGGAGTCCCTTCCCTGAAGATGGACCACCATGGGTAATTACTTACAAAAAAAGTACACTAGTCAATGTCCAGAGACCTTTTTTTCTTGTATCTGTTTGAATTATATAGACTTGCATTTTAAGTCTATTTGACTTCACACACTGATGCCGCAGCCATGGGAGATAATAAAGGGTTCAGTGTCTTGTCATAGGACACTTCCACATGCAGGGGTTTAAAGGAACATATACAGTATAACACATATATTATCCATGGAGGGACAATTTTATAATTTACAGATCAGGCTGTTATTTATTCTAGAATAAAACTGTGATGTTGTGATACAGTAATGATGATAAAGGGATTTCCAATAAAGGTGGTTTGTCTGTCAAGTTAAAGATTCCCAAGAAGCTGGACTGATTTGTCTCCAACACCTCGCTGTTCTGAACACAAATATGGGTGGACCAGTCCACTTACTATATGCAACATCAGGTAGTCACCCAGGCCATGTGCGCTGTCAATCCTGACCAATATACCATCTTTCAGGGAGGTACTGAAGCCAATGGTCAGCCGATCAGTCCTGGTGCTCGGTCTCTCATTGGCTGGCCAACTGAATGTAATGAGGCCTCCTCCTTTGCCAAAGATGTACGTGGTCCCAGCTGAACAGAAGGGAAGAGGAAAGGTGCAAAATAAGAATCACATCCACAAAGTACAAGACAAGGTCCAAATTCAAACAATACAGAAAAACAGAGGAATTTACCGTATTGTACCAGATCATGTAGTCATGTGGTGACCAGAAGTTCAGTCATAAATCAACTTACAAACCTCAAAACTCAACTGACTGCATATTTCAGATAGTGCTTTGTGTATATTACTGTTTTTCTTTTCTTTTTTTTTTTATTTTGAATGGAGGTAAACTATTTCATTTGATATTGTTTTTTAAGAGCTGTTGATGCAAACACCATGGGATCAATCTTTGTTTTGTCACTTGTCTTATTGGATAAGTGACTAGCAACACGGGACAAAAAAAAAAACACTCTCTAATTCTAAAATGAAGACATGAAAGCAGGCTGTTAGTCTGACCAGATCACAGTGATTTTGGAGGGGGGTTTTATGACTGTTGACTGTAGAAAATAATCAATAGCGACAACAAGGTTTATAGAAATCAGCATCATGTAGATAGAATCACCTATCTTTCAACCAGCTTTACCAAAATATCCTGATTGTACTGTAGTTCTACAATGGGAAATGTCTGGTATTTATATAATTATTTTCTAGTCATTTTGACCGCTCAGAGTGCTTTTACACTACATGTTTTACATTGACACATCCACATTCACACACCAATGGCATAGCATCGGGAGCAATTTGGGGTTCAGTGTCTTGCTCAAGGACACTTTAACATGTAAACTGCAAGGTCTGGGAACAAGAAAACTTCCGATCACTGGACCACTGCTCCAGCTGCCCCGATGTGGGTCAGTTCTCTATAGTATAGACAAGGGATCCACTTCAAACACCTTTCTTATGTGAGGTTTCAAAGGTCTAAGAAAATAAGGTGACATATGGGGCAAATTAAATCTTTTATTTAAATCTTTAAAAATAAATTAACATATTTAGATTTTTTTTTTTCATGAAAAAAAGGATTTAAAATTGCTTGGATGTAGTCTAAACCTTTGCCTCTCGTAGGTTGTGTGGATCGATGAATGTTTTACTTTAGCCGCCCACTGTCTCTGCTCAATTCCCCTCATTGCCAATCCAAGCAAGCCAAAACTTAACTGCTTTGTCATCTTCTACTCTAATATATGGTGTATAGTGGCAATTTCTAACATTGGAGTAATTCAGCCATATGTGTTTGAACCAGACATGGATTTCTAGGAAGAAGAGGAAGAAGTACTTATACAAGGTCAAATTTTGCACCTAAAAAATTCAGCACCACCCCCTGCAAGTCATCAGAATTGGATACTTAGGCTTTCTCCATGGTTGTTTGGGTTTGTTTGTTGGAGACTGTTATTGGTGGATTGCATAACTAAGACAGACATACTCAGACAGACTGCTTATTCCAGTCATGTTGTGTGTTGCAACACATAAAAATACACTGGTCAAAAATGTGATTTTCATTAGTCGCAATCTTTAACTTTTCACTGACACAAGGACCTCCACTCAAAGACACCAACTCAGGCTCCAAGGAATATTTTATTTACCACCCTCTAATATTCAGCATAAAAAAACAATTAATTCTAAAACACAACGACACACAAACAGGATGCTTCTATGTCGACCACCCACACACCTTTCAACGAGCAGCATCAAAATGACTCACCATCAGGCTACAGGAGCGCAGGGCTCAGCATTGTACCACACTATTGGGTACAGTGCCACTGATGAAACCAACAAAAGAAAATAGATGACAATTTGTTTGGATTTGTAACAATCCTTATCTGGGTCAGAAAATCCTGAAATTGATTATTTCTGTACTTTTTCCATTACAGCACAGTTACAGCACATTTGCCTAAGATGAGACATTTATGTGCAAAAAATACATTTTTGATAATAACTACTGTATAATGAAAAGTATGAGTTTTGTAAACACGATGAGGTTGGACTAAAATTTTATGGTGGGCAAGATAATGCTTGATATTCTCCCCGTCTAATTTGCCTGTCTTTATTCATGTGGAAGTATGTGTACTACATGTGCAATGACAATAAATGTATTCTATTCTATTCTAAACTCTTGTAGCATTGTGCGTAAACTGAATCTCACTGTTGTATTTTTCCTGTTCTGTGTCCAAACTGTGGTCGAGAACAGGAGAGATGTGCTTCAGAACCAATCTTTTTTTTTTCACCTGCAGTAGTGAAACAGCACAGCAAAATATATCTTGGACTGAAGAAGCTGAACCTTTTATATACTGACAACTTAGCTTGTTGCCAAACATTTTAAATGCTGCTTGAATGGGAGCTGGCTGCTACCTGCACTCACTGCATGCTCATTTTTGCTTTAAAACACAAACCTTACAGACTGCCTTGTTCTTAAAGAGCCACACTACTCTAACAATGCCAGATGACGGTGATGACAACAACACAGCTTGTACTGAATTATTTTACAGAAAAAAAACATGTTTTAACATGTATGAAAAATAATAACTTAACATTCACTGATATATAATACTAGGCTGAAACTAGAATAAAAAACAAAATAAAAGTGACAAAAATTTGACTTAATCTAGTAAGCATTTTAATTTAAAGGCTGAAACTCAATCTAAAATAGCTGCTAAAACTAACACTATTTAATAAAAACTGTGCAGTTAACGTTTTTTGTATTTATTATTTTGGGTTGAGTTTAAGCCAATATATTTTTTAAACAATAATGTGCACACAAAAATAAAAGAGGGTATTTTAATTATTCATCTTGGTATTGCTGTTATCTACACATATTATTGAATTGAAATTGAATAAAATGTTATTGATTTGTACGGTTCTTGACATCACCCACTTCTAGTCTGTAGGCTCTGGAGCTGTAGTCACATTGGTTCTGCTGAGTTTTGCAGGTGTGGTGTAGGTTTCATTACTGATGCATTTCCATAAAAAGCGTTAAAATTCTTTAAAGGAAGTACAACTTGGATGTTGGAGTCTGTTTAAAAAAAAATGCAGGTAGATGACGATGGAAACACTGAATATTAGGTTCCCATAAATTCAGGAAGTTACAACTGCTGTATCATTTACCATGTCTTTGTTTTATTGGCTAATCAGCGTCAGCACACTGTGTCACTCTTCCCAACTTTTGAAAACACACCTGTTCGGAACCTGAAATTACTTGCAATAAGCTGCTTCTTGACTTAAGAGTCATTTAGCTCTTGGCCTCTGTGTGCTGGCGGTCTTGCCATATGCTGATCTGTATGGCTGCTGTTATGCAAGGAGGCACTGTGGAAAGTGTGTGCGTGTGTGAAAGTGACATGGGTGAACCGCACTCAGATATGTACTAGCTTTTGCAACCACAGCAGTGCTCTCTGAGCCACCTATGCAAGCTAGCTAATGGTAATAAGCAGACAGGGGCTCTTTACTGAGGCAGACAACAGCAAGCACTTTGTAATGGAACTTTGTTGCCAGAGCTCAGAACCCCCTCCCCTCCTCTCTACCCAAGCTGCTGTAGTTTCAACAAATTAGTGCCCCAATGAAAACATAACCTGCTCGTTTTCCCAGCGGAAAAAAAATAATAATAATAATTCATCACTTTATACAATATGTTAAAGTGTGGGTGTAGCAATCTCAGCTGCATGCCCCAAATATCCCACCCCCTAACTCTTCTCTATGTGGCCGCCCACGTGAAAATGATGAAAGAAAAAATATGAAAATGCCTTTTCCTCCAGGATGTGGATCAAAAGGAAGCAGTGGCTGTTTGTCCTCCACAGGTATTTCATGTTTATTTGTTCATTCTTTCCTTTTCTACAAGGACAAGTCACCAGTTCATCGTAGGGCTGACAAATAGAGACAAACAATCATCCACACTTACATTCACAGCTACAGGCAATTTAGAGTGACAAATTAACCTAACCCCCAGTCTGCATGTTTTTGGATTGTGTGAGGAAACTAGAGTACCTGGAGAGAACCCACATGGACACAGGGAGAACATGCAAACTCTACACAGAAAGGCCATGACCTGGGAATCAAACAAAAATCTATTTCTGTTCAAAACTATTGTAAAGGAAGCTAATCTGCACTGTTACAAATAGCCCATAGCTACAACACACACCACCTTTATGATAAAGTTTAAGAATGCTCACTGTAGAGATAATTTTTTATTACATTTAATTATATTGCTCCAGCAGGACATATAGAAACAGCTATACCCACAAAGAAAGCAGTAATGTGCAGTAATCCTCAGTAAATAGAATACATTCTGCCATCCTTTGTGTTTGATTTGAAAAATCATCTTTCATGAAACTTCTCAAAATTATGCAGATCTCAATCTGGCATTCTGTAATTACGTCCTCGACAAAAGAGGCGATATTTTCAGTTCGATGTGTCTGTTTGTTTGGTAGCATCCTACCATCCGCAATTTTTCCAGATTTTTTGAGTTCCTATGACAGCAACTTTGACTGAGTAAATTTTTGGCTTTATAGATTGAAGGTCAAACTTTTGAGAAATTCTGCTAATTCTCATTTGTTAATATTGGGTGAAATATTCAAACAATCCCATCTTGGCCAGAACTGAACCAATCTTTTTCTGACATACACCACATACTGTATGTATAGTATCAATCAAATCATCATTTTCATATCAAAATAAGTTTGACTATGAAAGGTCAAAGTTCAAATTCATAACAGGTAATTTTTTTAAAGACTGCTGTATTTCAAAATTCCCACGACAAGATCTATCTTCGGACCACCCTTTTTCAAGTTAGAAAGTAAAATTTTGAGGACATTTGCATACAGTTGCACTATGAAAGTAATTAATGTTAGGGTTTGCAGTTAGTATTAGTCTATTGAACCATGTCCAATTTTATTGTCATTCACAACCTATATTAGTGCATAGACGACGTGTGGGAAATATGAGAGTTCCAAGTCAAATGATTCAACTATTTTCTAGGTTTGTTTTATATAGACAGGTTTGCATGGAAGCTAAACTATATTTCGGAATTGTTGCAGACTGGAAGATTTTTTTTTACAGGCTGATTGACATTTAGGTGAAATTGTTGCCTTGGTGAAGATTTGGAATCTGTGAATTCTCATGTAATGATTAATATAGCGGGCTAATTTCAAATCTCTAGAACACACAGCTGTAAATAAATTGTACGTGTGCAGATTTCATCAGATGAGCCGTGTTATATAATAACAACTTGGAGAAGTTCTGAGATGTTTTACAGATGTTCATGTCTTTTAAATCCAGTCCAAGTCTTCAGAGCATTTAAGCCAAAAAGTTTAGAAGAAAATTGTCATTTTCTTCTACACAGATCCACTTGTGTGATGAAAAATCTGGAGACAATATGTGTTACCTGTATCTTCCTTCCCTGTTTGGGAAGCCTAGTCATCCATTTAGTGGCTCAGCACTATGCACTATTACATTTCATCCACCAAGAGGCACTAATCTACATTTTCTATATTTTTCATGGATGAGAGGTGAACTCTTTTTACAGAAGGAAAAGTGTTTATTTATATTGACAGTAGATTAAAAATAATAATTAAATAATTTCCTTTTTAATTTTACTAAAGGAGCAGAGGTTTGCCACACATCAATCTTCACCTTTAAAGGACTTATTGCATATACCAGAGTTTGGTTCATAGATTTGACAGTCCTACAGTACGTTATATTCTTACAGGAGCCTCAGTAGGTACACAGTGTAATAAGGGAGAGTATTTTTGTTGGCTTGACACCAAAACCAAAAGCTTTTCAACTTTTCTAACTAAAAAAGAAAGATGTGCTACTTCAGAAAACAAGTTGCTTAAATATGGTCATACATTCATGTAGTTATAGGTCAGTAGTTTAAGGTTAAGCATGCAGGTAACGGTGTAACAAAAATATCAAATTATGTGATATTGTGTTAATTAGAATAATATAAAGAACAGTCCTGGTGTTTTGTATTGATGAGGCCCAGGTGGAGACAAACTATGTTTGTGTATATCTGCAGAGAGTCGAATAAATGATGGAAAATGGCCCATGGATACAATGTCTATGCATGTGATCTTTTGCATGGTTCGCATGAATCTTCACACCACCAAAACAAAGTTTTTTTCTGAAGACGAATCATGATTGCAGTAATCCAATCATAATGAAGATCTAAAGGTGTCCTGCTGCTATGACCAGAGCATTCATTCATCCACAAATGGATCAGCGTGCATCAGCACACACACAAGCATAATGTGGAATGGTCAGAGAAAACTAGATTTAGATAACTAGATTAACCACACCATGAACAAAAAAGCTCCAAACAAAAGCTGGAAAGAAAATATATATAACACATAATATTGAGCATGTTAGTGATGTGTTCAATTTGTGTGACAGTAAGATTTGTTAATGTGCATTCTATTCTAACACCTCTAGGTCATTATACCTTAAAACCATGCTGTTAGATCCATATGTATTTGGACAGGGACACAATTTTTGTTATTTTGCCTCTATACACCGCAAAAATGGATTTGAAAAAAAATGCTGTTCGAGTGTTTTTTCTTTGAGCTTTGATTCATGGAGTATCACAAGAGTATTGGATTACCCATTTAAAAATTACAATCATTTTTCACATAGTCCCCCATTTTCAGAGGCTCAAAAGATTTTTTTTGTTGTTTTTTTTAATCCCACATTTTATCCAGACCAGTGACATAAATAAAGATCGACAATGCATTGCCACTTTTCCCATTCTACATGACATTCTAAATATACAGGAAACAAGGGCAATCATCTTGCGCTTTTGAAGTAGGTGGAACCAGTAGCATACAAGCAGCAGTATTGAATTCCTGCCCATAAACCACCCCGCCGAGGGGTGAGCATAGCTCAGCTGTCAATAATGACATATAACCCCTTTACTACAGCATCAAATAACTAATCAAAATGAACATTTGAACATACATCAGTGTGAACTAAAAATGACAAGTACCGTGAGTCCTTAGTTCAACCTAAATCTTACTTTAAAAAAAAAAAAAAAAAAAAAAAAAAAACAATTGGATGACCAGGGGGCATTTGAGATACTTGAGCTAAACTTTTGGGGAGCGCTCATGTCGTTCATCTTTAATTACAGTCTATGATCAAGCAAAGACCACTGAATTGACATTTTTTGTGAGGTTATGACATGAATCTCACCCATGCTGAATTTCTAATGAAAAGTGGACACCATTGACATTGCAAGCTATTTTCATATCCATTGCACCTCCTTGTGTGATGTACAAATTATTGTGTTTGTACAGAAAGACCACTTTCACTGATGATGTTTTGACATGCAAAAACAAGAAAAGCAAAGATTT